>BQNB010131336.1:0-18088 GCA_026074375.1 Tanacetum coccineum
AATCGATAACATTTACGTACCTAGAAATGTTGATTAACATCGACACGGGCGTGTAAATGAAGTTTGAGCAAGAGTTTAAATGCTTCCAAAACATGTCATTTCTATTTTTCTTTATGACTTGTAATCGCTCTCAGATTAAAACTCGGACCCGAACGACAAAGGAGAGTGTACGTTTTAGTGCGCTTATCCTTAGCGTTAGAAGAGAAGTCTTCTAACATGATGTTTTTCAAAATGTTGAACATAATTTTTCAAGAATTTCTCAATGACAATTCAAAATCTTTCAAAATTGTGTGTTCAACACTCCATCCCTCATAAAGTTTTACAAGACAATTCTTCTACATTTGGTGTCATTTTCAAAATGAGTCAATGTTTGATGGGGAGTTTTTCGAAAAACAAAGTTTTAATGATTTTGGATACATCATCTCACGACAATTCTTATGTATTCAAAACATTATTAAAAACCTCTTAATAACAAATCAGTAATAATAATGACTACTCAATAGATTGTATGTTATAAGATGATCCCGTGTCTGAGCACAATTTTTCAAGAATTCTTCAATGACAATTCATAATCTTTCAAAATTGTGTGCTTAACAATGCCTCAACCTCAGTTTTATATTCATTTTACAACTTGGTATCATTTTTTTGGTGTTAAACATATGTAAAATTGAGGGGGAGCAAGAAGAAAAAGTTCCACATAAACATTTCTACCCATGGCTTTTTCAAGACAAATTTTAATCACATGGTATTTCAAACACTAACTGAATTAGTATTTAAAATAAGAGGAGAAATGTAATTAAAATATGATCTTGAAACTAATAAGTGATATATACGACTCAAAGTGCTTCATACTCTTCAGAAAAGGTTTTATGGTTACGATATTATACCCAACAACATCTTAATTCACAATAATTCTGAAGTCATAAGGTGGTTACGTTAGGTACTAGTCCTATGATCCAACCAGAATCGGAGAGATCTACCCAAGGACACTCCATAGTTAGAAATAGCCGTCATTAGGTATGATAGGAGATGAATGAGTATAAGGGAATAATGCCGAATAAGATTGAGCTAACACTTGAACAATCATAACAATGTGTTAGTAATGACGTTTGGTAAACATTGAAGGGGTTAAAGAATGATAAGAAAATTAAGGATATAAAGGGTCTAAAGGAAGAAGCCCTCCCTACTCCTAGGCACAAACCGGGTTATACATAATCTATCGGTTTTCTACATTAGATGAATTCTGATATGGAAGGACGACATTGGACTAGCTGAGTGCAATGCACAACCTTCCCATCCATTCGGGTTTCTCTTAAAGAAACTTGTCTCATTTGTCACGGAGTACACAAGAATTTTTATTGACTTTCTCACTCCGGCTTAGCTTGATATTGAATTGGTGGCAGTATGCTCCAAGCCTTCCTATGATTACTCATAACCAAAATGCATAAATCGAAAGTCTAGAGCCAAGAGTCAATATAATAAATTCTCATTAGGACACATTCCATTAAAACACTTTTGGAAACTTATCAAGTTCACAGCTGTTAATAAGAGTCCCTACTCATATCCTTCGTGATTTTGCCAGAAAACATCCGTTTTTTATAAACGAAAAGGAAAAATAAAAATAAAATAAGAAGAAAAATATTTTTGGATTTTTATATTTTTATAAGAACGAAAATAAACTTTCCGAAGAAAGGATCTTCAAGGCTCGAACACGAACAATCCCGTAGAAATCGCTACACCTCTCCCCGGCAGCGGCGCCAAAAACTGATCCGTCCAAATCAATACGTATAAAATATATATAATATATAATATAAGTAATAATAAGGATAGAAACAATTATAGTATAGTATAGTATTACCGTCGGGTTCAAGAAATTCACTTTTAACCAAAGCGATATCTCAAAAACCTTCCGGGTCGTTTCCTCGACGAGAGGTGAATGGAAATCTACGTTCAAGTTGTAAATCGAGCTTGAATAGCATAAAAGGTTTTGGTTTGGTTTTCTAAATCTACTAAAAAGGAAAGCATATAAAAGGGAAGCTAAACTTTTGGTTTTAAACTATTTTTATACTAAAAATTAAACTAATATTAATTCTAAGTTTTGAATCTACAAGATTATACTAAAATTGATCTAAGAAAATTAAACTAAAATAATGCTTGCTAAGTGACGTGAAATGTTCATTAAGTGCGGGCTTAGGTTTAATGAATTAAAATGACAAGTAAAACGAAATGCTAAAAAAAATAATGACAAGAAGTTAAATTGCATTAAAATTAAATGACGGAATGTAAATCGAAAAGACAATACTTATGACTAAAAATTTTTAAAATCTTTTTAAACCCGCACCTAAATTCCAAATCTCTAATCACTTAACAAGCACTACTAAATCTACTCATTACTCATAATGAATTTAAACATAGCATTTAAAAATAAATCTACACTAAGCATGGCAAAAATCAAAGCATATTATAAAATGATAAAATAAAAACTAAACTAATTAATTGAAAAAGGAGAGAAAGTGGAACCGAATTGGAGAGCCGCAAATAAACGAATACTACCCGATTTATTTAGCTAAAGAAAATAATTAAATTCTATCTAGCTAAATAAACCCTTAAGCTCCGCGCCTCATGAGTAGACCGGTACCAAAAACACAAAGTAAGCAAAATGTTAACATAATTATAACAAATTCACTTTTGCAATCCTCATTACTTGAAACACTCGGCCCAATCGAAATTCTTTGCTAAATGTGGGCCAATTGACTTTCGAGCCCAAAATAAAAAATTCTACAAACCAGACGAATAGAATTTCTTAAGTAACGAGCCTTGCCACATACTTAGCTTAACTACCTTATCTTAATACTACAAGACTTTTTTTTAATTTACTAAATGAGCTAAGATGAATAAGCTGAAACAACCTCAATTTTTACACGAAAAACTTAATTGGTTAAGCACTTGATATAACAATTAGGATTCAAACGAAAATGTGACAAACTAAGCCGAATAAGCTCTAGCACTTCGTAAACGAGACAAACATCATATAAGCTCAAATTTAGTAAACGAGAAGCATTTATAAGCACACGAAAATAGCAACAAGGGATTTAAATAAGCAAAAAGCACATAAACATCACAAAAAACAAATCGAATAAGCACTTAAACTTTCAAAAGTTTGATCCAACAATATTGGCTCACTCTAAACCGAACAAGCTATTGATAAGTTTATTTATTCAGAAATTATGAGCTTCTAATTAAACGAAAACGAAACAAGCATAACAATAAACTTTTTTCGAGCTTATTAAAGCTTATTATCACGAAAGGTGCTTAAAAACAATTGATAATGAGTCGAATCGAATAGAAAAGCTTTTAGGAGTCATTATTTAAATTGTTAAGAACTTTTGACAATAATAAGCTATAAAAATAAGAACGAAAAAAACCAGCTTATTGAAAAAGCCCTCTCGAAACAAAGATTACCGAACGATTAGTCAAACAAAAGGCAAAACAAGATCTTCAATAAGCATCAAACAAGTTTTATTATATTATATTAATAAGCTTGAGACAAGAGATGAGTACAATAAGCATTAAAACTAAAATAAGCAATTACAAAAAAGAAATAAGCTAAAAATATCTAAACTAAACTAAAAAAATAAAAGAAAAAAAAACTAACTAACTAACTTTCTTCGAACGAGGGGAATGGTTACAATTTATATAAGGTGAGAGAGGGGTGAGTTGTGTAAATTTTTCTTTTCAATCCTCATTTACACACTTAAACCAATCAGAGGCCAGGAAATAAAAAGTGCGGATCATGATCTGCCCGTTGGTAGTGCGACACGTGTCCATTCCCTTGCTTAATTATTACGCAGCAAACACTGACTGTTGGATCCGTTATCTTGCAATTGAATATTGAATTTGAGAAGTAATATGGCTCGCCACATGTCTTGCAACCATTAGCCAAAATAATGATAGTAGGGTGAGAGTGGTTAAGCCACTCGCCTCTTTTGATTTAATTTGGGCGATTGTAGCTCACTTTCCATCAAAGCACAGCCATTTCCACTTTGAAATTTGTTATAATGGAATTTTATTTTCATTGCATACTCTCCAACGTGTATCTTTTCTACTAGTGCATTATCAATTACAAGTTTGATTTAATTATCACTTCACGTGACCTGACGTCACCATAGTCCAAACATTACAATATACTTAATAGAAGTGTAATACGGCGTCGCATGGCACACTCACAAAACATTGTTCATTATTACTGTAGCTACAGTGCTACAGTGTTGGGCCGGCCTATTTTTTTTTATTTATTTATTATTAGTTGGGCTCTCAACTTGGGCCGGCCCATTTGGTTTTTTTTTTAGGCAAATAGAAGTGTAATACGGCGTCGCATGGCACACTCACAAAACACTGTTCATTATTACTGTAGCTACAGTGCTACAGTGTTGGGCCGGCCCTTTTTATTTATTTATTATTAGTTGGGCTCTCAACTTGGGCCGGCCCATTTGGTTTTTTTTTTTAGGCAATGTAAAAAAAACCGCTCGGCACAAAATAGAAAAAAATATTACAAAAGTATTGACTTATTCAGATAAAAAAATACCCGCGACATAAGACCCAACACATAAGCCCATATAAAAAAACAAACTATTAAACATGAGACTGAAAAAATAAACCCGTACAAATAAAAAATAGCCCTCTGAACTAATCACCTCAAAAAGTAGCAAAGTGCTTATCTAAAGGAATTAAGAAATCAATAGTTAAGAAACGCCCCGTTTTTCCATTTTCAACATTTTTTTTTCTTATTTTTTATGTTTTTTCTAACTTTCCATACTTCACACTTCATAATATTATTATTTTTTCATCATTTTTTTTATAATACTTAGGATCATAGAACAAGCAAAATAAATTCATCGTCCCCAACTTTCACTTTTCCATACTAAGCTTAAAAACAAGATCATTGTCAATTACAAGTCATGACACTAACACTACTCATAAATACTAATTGTGTACTTACTTTTCCTCCCGCAAATCCTACTTTTGTATCTCAATATTTTACTTAAGTCATATACCCGAAGGCTCTTTAAGACTTGTTTCGATACTTATTAATTCCAAAAATAAAGCGGGACGGTTAAAAATAAAGTTTAGCTTCCACCCTTATCCTTGAAAAACCGATGAAGTGAACGAAATTTGGCTTTTGTTGCTTTTGCCTTAATTCATGTCATATACCCTAAGGCTCTTTAAGACATAAATCAAGTAACATTATTTACACCATATACCCTTAGGCTCTTTAAGGTGAAAATAATTAAGCAACATAATCATTAATTTTATAAGTACCATATACCCTTAGGCTCTTTAAGGTACAAATAATTTCATGATTAGTATTACTCTTGCCATATACCCTAAGGCTCTTTAAGGCAAAAAGTAATAAAAATGATTAACTCTACTCATACCATATACCCTAAGGCTCTTTAAGGTATAAGTAAAGCAATAAACATGTGATGCATATAATAAGCCAAAATTCGAATCATCGACTTCCAATTCAAAGGGAAGTTACTAAAAATTAAATTGAACCGGACAACCTTATTTATTAAACATTTATGCATATAAGTGAGACAAGCTAATGGGAGAAAAAGCCACAATTAATACTTATGAGCTTGAAAGAAAACCAACTATTCTACGTTTAATATCATGACTTATAATTAACACTATCATTTCTCGTTCTTCGCAATTTAAAATCTCTAAGAAAGAGACTCGCGAATGCTTAGCCTAGCGAATTAAGATCGGCACTTTAACAAGTCACATAGACTGGCAACAATCTTAACTCTAATAAATCGAGTTCGGCATAATGGATAAGCCTACATAAGACTAGCAACAAACTCGATTTAAATATGTTAAGGAAAAAGCTAAGGTATAAAACCGGTCGGATCAAAATTTATTTCTCGTTCTCACCTTTATTTTAACACACTTTCTTTTATTAATTATTACAAATTGATTCTTTTTTTTTTTCACTTTAGCAGAATATTTTTTTAAATTTTGCTATTTTTCACTAAATCACATATTTTTTGTGGAGAAAAGGGAAAAACGGGTTTTTACGTTTTACGAGAACAAACGGCCGTTCGGTATAATCAAATTGATACGATTCCATACTAAAACTACACATTATCCTCAATGTGAGATTGATACCCCCATACTAATATTCAATGCATAATCTGATATAAAGGGGTTTCTAGCAAATCTAAAGCGGTTATTAAGTATGATAATAGTTATATACGTTAGCCAATAAGATTGATTTGGATATCGGATTCCCAATATTGAAAGCTGCGGGATATGAGCTCGAATGTATGAATGGATCAAAACCATGAGCACGAGAGGCTTCCATTAATCCAGGCATTCCTGGAATAAAACACAAAATCACGAATACAAAAGGAAAGAGAGAGGTGAGCATCCTCACATTAACACTTGTTTATAAATTTAAAATATGATACTACAAAGGATAAGCATGGGTTTCCACCCACGAAGCGCTTGTTTTTTAAAGAGTCACTAAGCTTGACTCGTTCCCCCATACTAGAGTTAGGTCAAGGGGGGATAGAATGGAGAATACGGGGGACAGACAAGTGGTGGAATGTCCACTACAGATATCTTAATCGGGCATCTTAGAAATATCGGAAAATGCGTTTGTACCCTATGAGATTAGTGTTTGGGATGAAATGTTGGGAGAAATACAAGTTAGAGAATGTTCAATAGTATGCTAAGTTGAAGATCAAAGTACTGCCTTCTTAGTGTGGAAAAGTCAAAATACTGCCGTTAATATAGGAACTTTAAAGGATTATTAGTTAAACGGTTACATTAGTAGTTATCATGTAACAGTTACATTAGTGATTAGTATTAATTAGTATTTGTGTCATACAAGAATCTGTATACACTACTAGAGTTATCCTTAAGTTTATAAAAGGATCTTACGGAAGGATTAGAAAGACAACAGAACAATATACAAAAAGCATTAGTTAGAAGTATTAGAGATAAGTATTGTATTAGGGATCTGCAAACTTGCAGATTCAAGGTGTTATAATACAAATCGTTTTGTTAAATCATTGTGTGTTCTTCTTGATACTGTTAACTAGTTTCCGCATAGTTGATAGTATTACATCAGTGTTTCACTGTTACCAACTTGGATTTATTCAAGGGAAGTCAGTTACATCCTTTACAGAGCTAAAGGTTATCTATACTAAGGTGATTTCGATCTATCAGTTTCGGTATCAGAGCTTGTGGGGAGTCTTCTAATCTAGAAGAACTTTATATCATTCGTACATCGTTCCAAACTCTAAAAAGGTAGTCTGAAGTCTGAACCTAATCCCTCCCACCTCATCAGGTCACTGCACTGAGAATACCAATGATTAAGAAAGGTGAATATGGACTTATGGTCCATGAAGATGCGACAGTATATTGCCATCAATGTATCATATACTATGTGATATAATCACCAAATGGAAGACAAGCCACAACTGATCGTTGTATCCTCGTTAAAATGTCTGACCACCAAACTTCGCTTGCTGCTAACGCAAGAAGATAACAATGAGAAAGCTACTTAACATATTTGCTTTATCGCAATACCCACCCTGATAGGGAAATCTTCTCAGTTTTCATGATGCCGCAGTTGCAAAAACCCTTTATGGTCAGCCATTAAAAGCAAGATTTGAGGTAATGATGAATCAAGAAGATGCAAAAGAAATCTTTGAAACAACAATTCGAGACGTTTTCTATCGGATTAGAGAAGAGCTAGATTCTGCATACCGAATGGTTTCAGAACATTCTTAGTAGCTGAATTATATGATGCTAAGTGTCTCATGAAGATGCGGATTTGAAGTTTCTAGAAGTCTCGTATCTGTGTGGGCATGTAGGTTTGCTACATGATTAGGGGACAACCTGGATTGGATGAATTGGAGTTTGATGATCTTTACAACAACTTGAAGGTGTTAGAGCATGAATTGAATGGGGTGTTTCAATTCAAGCTCATCAAAATATTGCTTTTCTGTCCACATGAATCAAAGGGAGTACTTTTGAAACAAAGTAAGTACATGCTGTACTAGAAAAATATCTCAAAAGGATATACTCAGGCTGCTCAAAGGAAGGTGCGAATGTCCTATACTGTGCTTCACACTCAGAATGAATTCATATGTTCTTTTTTGCTCAACAAGCATCTATGCCTACAACTCATGCATGATGAGACATGCTGCAAAATTGAGAGGATGCTTATGGAAGAAAATGACATTCGTATTGCAGGTGGTATTGATATCTGCATGGTATAAGAAAGTTTATGAGGGAAAAAACAAAAGACCAATTGTCCTCAAGCAAAGAAGGGGATCTCTTTTGACAAGTAAAAGATTGATTGCCTTAATTGTCTAAAGTTGGGGTCCACTTTGCTAGGGAGTGCAGATTGGCTAAATATCAGGAATCAGAGCAAAATGTGTCGTAAGGAAAAGAGATTGTGGCTATTGAAGACTCAAATTCAGATGCCTTGTGGCCTGGAAAGTTAACAATGAAGATAAATTGAATGGACCATGGAATTTGATGTGATACCAGTGACATTCTGCAATGATTAGGCACTGACTGTACTTTGATCTTGATGATTGGAGAATGGAGTTTGATGAAGAACAGATGCACTTTGGACAAGATGGACTTGGTGATTTTGGACTGGAGCAAACAAAGCTGATGATATACAGTGTCTCTTGCTTTGATGGCTTCAATATCGAGGTACCTTAATGTTACAAATGTAGTTATCTTATAAATAGTTGCTTGAAAACTATTCAAATGAAAGAGGGACAATTTTCAAAGGATAGGTCTACAAATTATAGGATATCAAGTCCTTTTGATTCATTAGTAGTCATACTTAAAACACATGAAAAGAATGATTATTGCATGGGGGGTGATTAGTAGAACAAAGGGAATATGACTTTAAAATTGAGGGATTTTAAACTAGAAGAAAAACAAAAGGACTAGATAAAGTCTTTAAATGTAAGAGTTGATTTCAAGGTAAAACTTGAAAATGGACACAATGCTTTGTACTTCAAAATGAAGTCCTATCAACTAAGATTTTTGTTGACAAATCATGTATAGGTTTTTGGGATTGAATCTTAGTGTAGTGAGGATAGTGGGTACAATTCATCTGGGGGGAATACTAATTCGATGAATCTTTGTATCTAACTTTCAAAAGATAAAAGGTTTCCATGCAGTCATCCTCATTATGGTATGTCATATCCTCCTAGGGCATAGGTTTCATTTTACAGGGATTGATGTCTAGATATAGGATTAAGGTTGTAATCAGAGGATAAACAAAGTTCTAGTCTTCATGTAATTGTTTGTATTTTATGCTTTTTTGATGTTTGGGTTGTTTGTGTGGAGGCTGTGTTCTGATTAATCTTTTACTTGTTTTCACTTGTTATAAGTGTTGTGTAATCATATTTTAGTGTATAATCTTGTGTTTGTGGTCTACATAATAGTCAAACCAATGTGGTCATGGATATTGGAAAAAGGACTTAGTCACAAAGGGAGGTAAAACATGTTTTGTATGTATCTGACTAACCTAATCAAAGATTGTGACCTAACGAATGAACTTCAAACAAACACAAACATTAATACCTTAGGGAACGCAGGGTTTAAGGAATAGACCAGTCTGGAACAACAGCAATAGGGTTAATCTATTAGTAACTTTCTCAGGAACACTCTTGGTACCCTCACCAATAGATGGGCCTTTTTATCCATCAGCAGTTAGTAGTCACTTACAAGGGACGGGTTGATTTGAAAAGTTACTTGCCAACCAAAAAATGACACAATCAGCTACCTCAATATTGTACTGACTATGTGTTTTATAGAGGTACTGCTAGATCAAGAGTACCCCGAGCAGTACTTTCACAAAGTACTGGTAGACCTTATTATCCACGGTTGGATAATATAAGACCTAGAACCTCAAGTTTTTCACCATCAAAAAGGTTTTTACACAAGGACCTCTCTTAAAGACCACAAAAAACCCAAGAAGAAAAATTATGAAATGCTATCTGGGGTAAGAAAGCAAGTACTATTGGATTTACAAGCAGTACTCTCCACAAAATGTAAGTGTCTAAGGTATTTAGTGCCATGATAAATCTAACAAAAACATGAGACCAAAAGGTGTTTTCTAGATTATGTGAATAGGGATAATGGATCTTATCACTCAAGCATTTTGAGTTGTTACTCCATTAGGGTATTCCCATGTCAGTTTTTGACTGGGTCCTAAAAAGGGTCTAATTCTTTCTATTGTTTTTGTACAGGGCAATCCAAGAGACGAATCTCAAAGATTATGATATAAGTAGACAGTGGTTGCTCTGGATGTATATGACTAGAGACATGGACAGCTGTCTGTATTTTAACGTAAAAATAATTTTTAAAGGTGGTTATGTGGCTTTTGGTAATTGAATCCTAATGGATGAAAGAATCACGGAAATGGAACCATCAAGACATCATGCAATAGACTTTGAGAATGTCAGCTCATGTGGAGGAGCTTAGTCAATCTTCTATCTTGTTTCTCAAATCTGTGATATGAAGCATTAATGTTTCTCTTCACTGATAAGGGTGTTTATCTTATCTCCAAAGTTTAAGTTTGTTGATGAAGATTCTGGTGATCCTTAGAGCTCCTAGAAAGAATGATGTATACCAGTCTGGATACTAAAGAATTTCATTTCACTTCTGAGGGTAATTGTTTGGTTCAAAAGGCAACTAAGGGATGAGCTGTTCTGTATGGGCACGAATGTTAGAGGCTTGTAGTAACTTCAAGAATATTAAACAAATTAGTTCAAAGCTATCTGGGTTAGAGGTTTTACCTTCCAAGACATTCAAGTTGATCATCATGTTGGCATGTAGAAAGGGTAAACAGCACAAGGCTGCTTGCAAGAAGAGTTGATGAAAGTACAGTCAGAGAAGCCTTTAGATTGGTCCATATGGATTTATTTGGGATCCTGTTTTCAGTAGAGATGTTAAATAGGAAAAAAGTACTGTTTGGTGGTCACTGCATGACTGTAGTAATTCAGTTGGGTGTTTTTCTTGGCTTACAAGGATGAGAATATGATATGCTTCATGATTGATTGTGTGTTTAGAAAACAACTAAGACATAAAAGTGAAGTCCATCAGGTGTGATCATGGAAACAGCAGTTATGTTCACAAGAATCATTTAATGACATGAGATTTGTGCCAAGAAAGGAATCAAGAGTGTGAATCATAGTTTTGCAAGGATACTCCTCAGCAAATGGTGTTTGCAGAAAGAAAGAATTGGACTCTAATTGAATCGGCTGAGGAACTATGCTTGCGACCTCTCTTATACCTATTTATATTTTGGGCTGAAGTAGTCAATAATGCTTGTTATGTGCTTACAGCGTTTTGGTGGATAAACCTCAGATGAAGGTCTCCTTATGGAATTTTTGATGGGCAGATCTCCTAACATCAGTTTCATGAGGCCTTTTGGATGTCCTCTGACTATTCTTAATACCCTGATCACATTGGGGTAAGTTGATGGCAAGTCCGAAGGACAGGATATCTGTTGGGATACTCACTAGCAGCACTAAGGTTTTAGAGTCTATACAAGGTAAAAAGAAAAGTTCAAGATTGTCTTCATGTAGCTTTTCTTGAGAATAAGGTGAATCAAAATGGACAAAAGGTCCTGAGTGGATGTTTGATCTTCGAATCTTCTAACTACCTTCAATGCATGACTACTGTAGGAAAGAGTCTATGCTGATTAAGGGAGGAAAAGTAATCAATTATGATGATGCTGAAGATTTTGATGGACCAAGCAGTTTATTGTTCATGGTCCAAGCAATTAATGTGTTAGAATAAGCATACAGAGGACGATACTGCTGAAAAAGAGTTCATTGTCTCTGAGGAACAAGTCTTCATGATTGCTTGTGAGTTTGATGCATCATAGAATCTATTGCTAAATTCATACTGTGCTTCAAAAGGAACACGTTTGAAGAGGCAAAGAGAAGGAATTGCACTTGATAAGGAAAAGAAAGTGCCAACAGTACTTTAACTCTAAGTACTGTAAACTTACCTTCTAAAAGTAAGTTCTGGTAATACACCTACTGATTCTGATGATGATGCTCAAAAAGATGGTGTATTTCTATACAAATTCTTTTGATGATGTAATAACGACAATGAGGGTCTGGATTTCGTGCCTGATTTACATAAAATTGGATCACACATGATGTCAGCTCTACTCCTACACTTAGAATTCATAAGAATCATCCTCAGAGTCAGATTATTGGCAAAAGTACTGCTCGGGGTTCTACAAGAAGAAGCTTAAGAAAGTGCTTATTACCAACTTCAAGCATTGTGTCTTTTATATACAATGCAAAACTGAACATAACACAAAGTATAAGAGACATGCTTGTTTGTTGTTTCTTATCTCAAGAGGAACTCCAGAAAGTCTCTCAAGCTTTAGCAGATGAAAGTTGGGTTGAAGCGATGCAAGAAGAACTGCTTCATTCACAGCTTGCAGTTGTTATGGGTATTATGTGAGCTTACCAGTTGGCAAGGAGAGTGATTGGAACTAAATGGGTTTTTTTAGAAATAGAGGGTAATGAACGGGCGGTACTATTATCAAATAAAGCACGAATAGTTGAACAAGGGTACAGACAAGTGGAAGGTGTGGGTTTATGATGAAGTTTTTTTGCACGGTTGCCAGAATTGAAGCAATCAGACTCTTTTTGGGCATTTGCATCTTTCATGGGCTTACTGATCTATCAGTTGGATGTTCATATGTGCATTTTTATTTGGCAACTTCACAGAAGAGGTGTATGTTAAAACTAGCATTAAGGTTTTGAAGATCCTGCTCATCCAAACAAAGTCTACAGAGTAGTCAAGGCACTTTTTTGGCTTACATCAAGCCCCAGTGCACATGGTATGAAAGACTTCACTTTTCTTTTGAAAATAGATAATGGGAGAGGGGCTATTGATAAAACGATGTTTATTAAGGATGGATGGAAGAGGATATCATGTTGGTAAGGTTATGTTTTGATATCATTTTTGGATTATCCAGTCTTCTATGGGTGAATGTATTTTGAGATCTTATGCCTAAAAAGAATTCAAGATGAGTTCCATGGGTGTGAACTCACTTTCTTTTTGGTGGCTTCAAGTCAAGCAAAAAACTGCTGGTTTATTTTCTAAGTCAAGACAAATATGTGAAAAGATATTCTCAACAAATTTGACTTTAGAACATTAAGCCGCCATCTACCCAATTGAGGTCATAAATCCTTGGAAAGCTGAAGGGGTGAAGATGGTGATGTACATTTTATAGTCTTGATTGGAGTTGCCTTATGTATTTAATGTTCATGGCCCGACATAATGTTTGTGTTTGTCTTGTGCAAGGTTTCAAGTCACTCCAATGTCTCTTACATGCATTGCTTAAAAAGGATCTTTTGGTACCTCAAACTCAAACAAAATGGGTTTATGGTATCCTAAGGATTCTTCCTTTTCATTTAGAGTAGCTTTTTTAGACAGCGACTATGCTGGGGACAATCAGGATAGACGCTCAACTTCAGGAGGATGTCAATATCTTGGGAGGTAGATGGTCTCTTGGCATTGCAAGAAAACAAACAATTTGTGGTCTATATCATATACTGAGGCAGAATTAGGACCAGATTATAGGATTATAGGAAAGAATAAGACAGACTAGCAGCAGAATCTTCTAGACCCACCAGCCAAGAATCAGAACCTTGAAGCATAAAGCAGATCAGAACCATACAGACAGAAGAATCCTGGACGAACACTCCCTCTGAATACAGACAGAATCAAGCACCAGATCCTACCCCAGGCAGACAGCTCCTAGACAGACAGACAGACAAGCCCCCCGACAACACCCACAGACTAAGTAATCAGACCCACAGACTAGCGACTAGCCTTGTAACTAGACAGACCAGCACAGACAGACCAGGAACTGACACCTTCCAGACAAGAACAGAATCAGACAGTCCAGACACAGACACCCCCTGACAGACAGAATACAGACACAGAGCAGCAGATCCCAGACGCCAGTGACAGAAGACACAAAGATATCCCCCAGTCCCGTCTAGATTAGTCCAGTTTTAGAATAGATATCTAGAAGAATCAGACAGATTCAGAAGAAGCAGCAGACCAGACAATTCAGAAAAAATAGATTAAGAATCCAGAAGATTAGACAGACTAGAAGAATTGGATCAGAATAGAATATGTAGAGCTGCAAGTTGTTGTGCTCATGGTACTTGGATGCAAAATCAAATGCAGATTATGGATTTAACTTTATGAACATGAAATCCATATAGACTATGTGAGACATATGTATTGTGAGAATCATTGTTCTCCAACTCAAAGACTAAGCATATCAGATTCAGAACATCACTTTATCCGAGATGTTATGAGCAAGGCTCAGTAAGTAGGCAAGGTAAATACTAAGACAAGTAGCAGATTTACTCACCAATGGCTTTGACTTGGCAGATTTACACTTTTTGGTGGTAATATTCGGTTATGATGAAACCATAGCTACGTGTTGAGGGGATGACTACATGTAAAAGTTACGGTATTCAAGTGAAGTTAATGTTATAGTTAGAAAGAATCTTTGGATAGCACTATTGTTACACTACGGGGGGGAGGATATGAATGATTGTTCAAGGTTTTCATGATTTGAAGAGATATTTTGAAAAATTGCAGGGTTGTGATTGACAAATTTGAGTTAAAAAGCTTTTTCGGTTGAAAGTACTGCTCAGCCAACTCAAAGTACTGCTCGTCTTAGAAAGTACTGCTTAGACAACTAAGTACTGTTCTAACGTTCGGTCAACGGTCAAACGTACGTTTTTGAGATAAAAACGTATTTACAACGGTAACTTTCTTTGTTATCCGGCGCAACCTATAAGTACTCAACTGAATTGCATTTTTCTCTCATTTCATTTCTTTTCATTCACGAATTTTTAAATACACCCTCCGACGAACATCAATTTCATATCAAATGGCCAATATTCGCACCTGTAACAAACACAACATGATTGCTTGTGTGGAGAAGACTGAGCATAATGCTGATTTTCATCAAATCGTTGATTATCTCTCTGGATGCTCAATTAACTATTCTTTGTTAGTTGATCCTGATCTAATTGGTCCGTGGCTTCAACAATTTTGGGCTACAGCTTCTCTAAGAGTAATCAATGAGGTGCCTCATATTCGCGCAATGGTAGCTGGAAAAAGGGTTTTGATTTCAGAGGAAACCATTCGGGCTGATCTACTATTCGATGATGCTGATGGTATTGACTGCTTTCCAAAGCAAGTTATTTGGGACTCGCTCAGAGACATAGGCTATGAGGGTAATTTGGCACAACTTACTTTTTCTAAACCTCTATTTAGCCCTCAGTGGAAGTATTTAGTTCATGCTCTTACTTCACGGTCTTAGTTCTAAGAGTACATATGGGAAATATTTGGTCTAACTAGAATCAGCTTTGGTAGGCTTAGCAACCATCACATAAGTTAAACTCTTTCTTTGTGATATGAATGGAAGTTGGACATAATTCATGGTACCTTAGTATTTCTTATGTATCCTAGATTCATTCAACTGTTTTTGAACAAGCAATTAGAGGGAGTAACCAGACCTCAGAATTTTCTACCATCAGTTACTCTTCCCTCTAAGGTCTTTACTTTTATGAGAAAGAATAGTCCTAAGTTCTCCGGTAGGATTACACCTTTGACTCCACCAATGTTAGAGGTCATAACAGCATTAGCAGCAATGGTAGACAACATGTACGAGTCCTCATTCTAGGGCTGAAAGTTCTCCAAGGGATGCTCAAGGTACCCCTACTCAAAGTGCTGCTCAAGCTAGTAGTCTTCAAGGTACTGCTGACTTCCAAGGTACTGCTGAAGCTCAAGGTGCTGCTGGTATTCCACTATCTCCCAATGATTATACTCCCACAGATGAGTCTCAAACATCTGGAGGAGATGAGGGACTTTTGGATCTATATGCTTTAAACAGGGAGGTTAGGAGGCTCAAGAAGCAAACCATTTCTCAAGCCAAACAGATTCACAAGCTAAAGGTCAAACTCAAGAAACTGTCAAAAGGGGTCAAGCCATTGGTCAAACATCACATTCTTTGGGTAAAAAGTCAGAAGCTAGGAGAAAAGAAGAAAGAGCAAAGAAGAAGGTGTCTTCAGTCAAACTGGGGAGGAATAAGGATGAAAGTAATTTGTCTGAAGAGAATAATGATCAAGATGACCATACAACCTTTGTTTATGAAGATTTTGATGCTACAGATGTTGTTACTCCTGACTTAGAAAGAAAGAGTGATGAAACAGAAGAGGTGATTATTGAAGAAGAAAAGGATACCTCTGATGTAAAAAGTGGGGATACTGAAGAATTGGATTTGGAGAGGATTCAAAGTACTGCTAGACAAAGTACTGTTACTCCAAGGACTTTAAATTTTGATGATGAAGCAGGTCCTTCAAGTCCAATTCGTCCAACTCAAGAAGAATAGCATGAGAACAGTTAAAAAGATGATGAATTTCTTGCTGATATCTCTACCTCAATATTGTTGACAAGAGGTTAAGCATTCCTGGTCCTATGCAATCTCAACCTCAACAACCACCTCAAACTACTAACCCAAAAGAAAAAGGTAAAGGGATATTGGTTGAAGAGCCCAAAAAGAAGAAGTTAACTCTTCAACAAATACGAGCTTTGGAGACTTCATGATGAGAAGTTGCTAGAAAGGTTTAAAGAGAAATGGGAAGAAGAGAGAAAAAGGTTGGAAGATTTGAAGAAACCAAAAGAGGTCAAGAAACCAAAGACTATCTTAAAGAAACCTACCTCTCTTGCACAAGAACGGACTCAAATGATGAATTTCTTAAAAGGTCAAGGATACAAGAATTTGAAAAAACTAAGGTATCCATAAATGAAGGAACTGTATGATAAAGTTCAAGAATCCATCAAAGATTCCTTCAAAGATTTTATTCCAATGGGTTCAGAAAAGGAAAAGCAGATGTTACAGGAGAGAGATGCAAAGAGACTCTTAAGAAAGAGAAAAGCTATAGTTACAGAAGAACATCCATCAAAGAAGCTTAAATTGAGGACAGAGACGATTGATGAGCTCAGAAATTATCTTAGGATTGTAGACTTTGAGAAGAGTGCACAAGATAGAGAGTCACTGGAAGCAATCTCTGTGATTATAGAATTCAAGGTCATTGACTCACCCGATGGAGAGTATCTCATAATTTATAGAGCAAATAGTCCTTTCAGAGCTTTTGACACTCTGTGGGAGATACTGCACATTTTGGATAGACAGGATCTACATCATCTATATTTGGTTGTACAAGATTATTATAAGCATATTCCACCAACCGGGTTAGGATTGATACTTTTGGGTGATCTTACAACTATTTGGGAGACGTCTGCAACAAGTGATGATGACTTCTGGAAGAATCAAGAAGACTGGAAGATTGTAAGATGGAGACTTAATGAATCTTCGGGAGTGCATACATTAGAGTTAGAGGATGGTACAATGATTCATATGCTGACAGAAAGAAGATATCCTCTATCAAGAGAGCTAATGATCAGGATGCTAGATCATGGTATGGAAGTTGAAGATGAGAGTGACATAGCTATCACATTGATACATTTGTTTATTCTATGGACAACTGAAGATGGTGATGATTCTTAAACAACTGGTATGATTTATCAAAATTTTCTTTGAAAGTAACATATCTTGTTTTGATAAAAAGACTTAACTGTGAACAAGCAGTACCTTATTCAAAGTACTGCTAGTTTAAAACAAACAGTACTTTGTTGAAAGTACTGCTAATTAAAAAGTTGTTTTTGAAATATTTTGAAGTTTTGAGTGTGCAAAAAGGTTTAAGGCACAAATGTCTGAAGGAAAATAAAACTGTTTTAAGGGATTGAGTGTTGGTTAACCACCACACAGCAAATGGTAATCAATTCACCATGTCTAACAAACATAAAAATTGACTAGTCCAAATCAAACAGTTTTGGTAAAGACATCTTGATATGTGCTTAATTACACATATCTTTTACCTCTAAAAACGAGCTTAAATGACAAAAAACAGACAAAAACTGCCAA
>BQNB010131337.1:0-14193 GCA_026074375.1 Tanacetum coccineum
TCGTATCGTGCAATTTCTTGGACACTTAATTGATAGTCAAGGATTTCATGTTGACCCCGCCAAGATTGAAGCAGTTAAGAATTGGACATCTCCTACTACACCGACAGAAATACGTCAATTCTTAGGACTCGCCGGTTATTATCGAAGATTTATCAAAGATTTCTCGAAGATTGCAAGTCTTTGACTGAATTAACCTAGAAAAACAAGAAGTATATTTGGGTAAAAGACCAAGAGTCGGCTTTCCAACTGCTAAAACAAAAGCTATGTGAAGCTTCAATCTTAGCATTACTAGAAAGAAATGACGATTTTGTTGTTTACTGTGATGCATCCCATCAAGGTCTAGGAGCGGTGTTAATGCAAAGAGAGAAGGTTATTGCATATGCATCCCGACAACTTAAGCCTAATGAAGAAAACTATACCACTTATGATCTCGAATTAGGAGCAGTAGTGTTCGCTCTTAAAATTTGGAGACACTATCTGTATGGCACCAAATGTACTATGTTCACTGATCATAAAAGTCTTTAGCACATCCTTGATCAGAAAGAGTTGAACATGAGACAACGCCGTTGGCTAGAATTGCTTGCAGATTACGATTGTGAAATTCGTTATCATCTTGGAAAGGCAAATGTCGTAGAAGATGCCTTAAGCCAGAAGGAATGAATCAAACCACTCCGAGTTAGATCATTAGTTATGACCATTCATACAAAATTACCATTACAAATTCTCAAAGCTCAAACTGAAGCACTCAAATAAGAAAATCTCAAAGCTGAGAACCTACGAGGAATGGACAAATCATTTGAAATACGTCCTGCTGGAACTTGTTGTATCAAGAATCGAAGTTGGTTACCACTCTTTGGTAATCTAAGAGACTTAATCATGCATGAGTCCTATAATCAAAGTATTCCATTCACCCATGTTCTGACAAGATGTATCAAGATTTAAGGAAACTCTATTGGTGGCCTAACATGAAGGCAATCATCGCTGAATATGTTGGCAAATGTTTGACATGTTCTAGAGTTAAGGTAGAATGTCAGAAGCCATCCGGCTTACTGGTACAACCGGAGATTCCTATGTGGAAATGAGAAAGAATAACAATGGATTTCATCACAAAACTACCCAAAACCTCATACGGACATGACACAATCTGGGTTATTGTCGATCGCCTTACTGAATCTGCACATTTCATCCCTACCCGAGAGACAGATAGTATGGAAACCCTTATAAGATTGTATATAAAGGAAATAGTCTCCCGACATGGAGTGCCAATATCTATCATCTCGGATCGTAACAGTCATTTCACATCCAGATTCTGGCAATCATTACAAAGTGCTTTGGGTACTCAATTAGACATGAGTACGGCATATCATCCCGAAACTGATGGGAAAAGTGAAAGGACCATCCAAACACTTGAAGACATGCTTCAAGCCTGTGTTATAGATTATGGAAAAGGATGGGAAAAACAATTACCATTAGTAGATTTTTCTTACAATAACGGTTACCATGCCAGTATTAAGGCAGCATCATTTGAGGCACTTTATGGTCGAAAGTGCAGATCACCTGTTTGTTTGGCCGAAGTTGAAGATGTTCAACTTACGAGACCAGAAATAATCCATGAAACCACTAAGAAGATAGTGCAAATTCGACAACGCTTGCAAGCTGCCAAAGACCGGTAAAGAAGTTACGCCAATGTAAGGCGAAAGCCTTTAGAATTTCAAGTTGGAGATCGTGTTATGTTAAAAGTGTCACCTCGTAAAGGTGTCATCCGATTCGGAAAACGATGAAAGCTTAACCCTCAATACATTGGACCTTTCAAAAACCATGAACGAATTGGCCCAGTGGCATATAAACTAGAGCTTCCTAAAGAGCTCAGTAATATCCATAGTACTTTCCATGTTTCTAATCTAAAGAAATGCTTATCTGATGAATCCCTTGTCATTCCAATGAAAGAGCTTCGACTCGATGACAAACTCAACTTTGTGGAAGAACCAGTGGAGATCATGGATCGAGAAGTCAAGCAACTGAAACAAAGTCGTATTCCTATAGTCAAAATAAGATGGAACTCTAAAAGAGGACCAGAATTTACGTAGGGAATGTGAAGATCAAATCCGTGTTAAGTATCCCCATCTATTCTCAAACACCACTCCTGCATCCAACTAAATCTCGGGACGAGATTTCTTTTAAGGGAGGGAGACTATAACAACCCATAATTTTCATCAATGTAATTATCCATCTATTAAATTAGATGCAATTTTCATCAATGTAATATCTACTTATTAAATTAAGTACAACCATTTTCACATGAATATTTTTGCTTATAATTCCACTCTTTATTTATGCAACGTAACTTTTCATAACCAAAGTAAACGAGCTCACGCCACCTACGCTAAACCAACTATATCTACGTTTATGGCAAGTAAAACGTCCTAATATGCAAGGTCCTATTGTTCTAATATCATTTTTAACCAAATACGTTATCCATTTTAACATACTTTGTCAAAACGTTATTTCAAAACAAGCATTAAATGTTAACGTTTATATCAAAACCTTAACTTTATGTAATGTTTACACATAAAATAAATGTACAAGCTATCAAAGCATGTGTACAAGTGTACAATGCATAATTTTTTGAATATTATTTCCCCTCCTAAACCTTGGTACAAACACCTTAAAGCTCAAAGTAATAACAATTCCAACTATGGCATAAGAAATCAAATGACTCATTTTTCCCTCCAGTTCTTCTAGGAATTTGTACCACCTTTAAGCACATGTTACAACTTCCAATGCACACTTTTCCTCTAAACCCTAAACTTAACTAGTCCTAGCACTAACCTTAAACACCCTAAACCCTAATCCCAAACCTAAAAACCCAAGCAAACACCCGTTACAAAAACAAACCCTTAAACTATCAAGTTTGTCAGAATCTGATCCGTTGATAAAACATAGGATCTGGGAAAAATCAATAGGCTTTGGGTATTAAGTAAAAAGAATAGGTTTGAGCCCTATGTCTTGTGATCATTTGGCCGGTTGACCTCAACCCGATACTGATGTCGGATGAATAGTATAGCCGAAAATGGCAAAAGTGCGCAGATTCTGCACACCTGTAGTAAATGACTGTTATCTCTAAATTTTTGTATAGTGACCCCTAAATATGTAAAACTAAAAGTTGTAGATGACTCAAATATAAAACCGTACTCACTGGTTTGAGCTTAATCAGAATTACGGTTTGTAAATAACAACCATTTTACTTGGACCGATGTTGGCTGTCCAAAAACAACCATGAACTCGCCACCCCTAAACTACTTCTAAACCTAATTCTAAGCAAGCTAAGCACCTCAAGCACCATGACCAACACCACCACCAACACCCCAAGTCAATCAACCTAGCACCCTAGCACCTCCATCACCACCTTTGTGCACTAAGAAAACTTCTCCTTGTCACCTCCTTTGATTTTTAAACCAACACTACCTCCTACACCTTGCATAGCTACTTCTCTAGCCCTCCTTAGTCACCCATGACAGCCCTTGGCCACCACACCAAGTTTAACATGGTGCCTACTTTCAGAAAACTTAGCCATACTCCTTTCCTAACACTATATATGACACTGCATACATACATACACTTCAATCAACTCTAAAACTCAGCACACATACTCAATTAAAGCCTAAACAAGTCCAACCAATCTAGCTGAATTATAAGAAGAAACCAAGCCCTATCGAGAGCCAATATTAAGAAAGAGAATCTTTAAGCCTCGTTTCCTAGAGTCGTACAACCCAAAACCCTATTTTTGGACCCATTTTCAAGTGTGTAAGTCATTCGACTATTCTATAAGCGTTCATTGCTTCATTTATAGATCTTCATTAGCTTTATTAGATCATTGGTAAGCCCCATTTTTGTTTCAAGCCTTGAAGCCATAAATTCACTACGATTTGGTTTTTTCCTAAACCAAACGAACCCTTTTTTGGATTTTTAAGCTCACAAAGCCTTCCTATAAGCTATAAGCTCGTAAACTTAACTTATTTTAGATTATTCTAATAAGCTATAACCTTCAAATTTGATTTCTAAATCAAAAATATCAATATTATGTTCTTTTGGACTGAATTCGCAAATGTTTTCATGCAAAGGGGTATATATTATAAATTCTTGAAACATATAACTAAAGGGGTTGAAATTGTAATTATTCTAAAGTTAAAACTTCCAGGGTTGTTTTGTCATACTTGGAAAATTATAGGTATAAAGATTTTAAAAAGTTATATTAAAAGGATTGACACTTTGTAAAAATATAAACCAAGGGTATATATTGCCATTTTGCATTCTTAAAGGTATAAAATGTAATATTTTTATATAAATTATAAAAATATATTTAAATATTATAAGACTCGATTTTATTAAAACCCGACACATTTGCCGTTATCATTCGTCGATCGAAACACTATAAAATAAATTATGTTATAAATATAACATAATTTATCAAACACTAGCTTTTGAAGAAACCTAAAATGATAAAATCTTATCATTTAATCTATAACGTATCATGTTACTAGGGAATTTCATGTGAGGGATTTCATTTGGGTATACGTTTTGACGAGTTGCTGGATTTACGATTTAAAGTGTCCTAGCTCCTCAAACGTTTACTACATACCTCTGGAATATGATGCCTAAACAGTGATACATTTTTCCACACATAGCTTATCAAACTAAAAACCATTAAACTTTATGAAATAAGGTTTGTAATATAAATACTCGATTTAAGAATTGACATATTACCTCAGGTTGCATGACGAGGCTATTTACTCTCATTTGAATTAAATTTCAAATCAATCAGATTTCCCTGTTAAGGTGAGTTCATGCCTCGCATTATAAATCTTTTGAATACTTTATAAACCCGCGAGGGGGATACATGCTTAAACCATGAATGCAAGTGTTTTTCCCAACTGTATATTATCTTGATATATTTTTGCCTAAGACCTTCCAGTGCCACTATTTCGCATATCATGAATACATTAATTTACTTGCGAGTAAAAACGCAAATATTGTGGATTAGATCTATGTTGGGGGTGACGACTCCCGTTGGTATACCCGTTCACGGGGTAACTAAACGCACTATATTTGACTTAAAGGGTAACCTTGGCAAGTTACCTTTCCACGGGGACATTTTTTCCTCAACCAATGTCACTAGATGACGGTAATGTTCCATTTTAACTTATTGGCTGTCATGACTAAGGCCAATAATACTGTTTTCTATGATAATTGTACCCATTGCAATTATTACTATCTATGGGTGTATAACAACGTAACCCACTGTCTATGATGACTTGTATTCAACTATTTATCATAAACCTATGAATTTTACTCAACCATTGTGTTGACCTTTTTAGCATGTTTATCTCAGGTAATTGAGCAACTTATGGCATGAAGTGGCACGGACTTGAAGATGGCTAAATTGTTATCATTCAAACTTTATGTTTCTAGATTTTGGGACCTCTTTTTGAAAAAACTCTGATGAATAAATAAATGATAACAAAAATTTTCAAAACGTCTCTTTATGAGTCGTTTTCTATGATTATGTCTGTTGATCCATGAAGTAATACCCCAGATTAGCTTCCGCTGTTATATGTTAAAAATAGGGGTGTTACATATTTTGATGTGTTTGGTACGAGAATGTTGCACCAAGTAGTTTCAGCTAAGGTCATCGCAGCCTTTGTTGTGCACAAATAAATGGGAACGTCGTCGAGTCGTACGTCATAGTCGATTAGAGTTTGTTTTATCCATAGTGCTTGTTGACATGCCTTTCTGGCGCTTACGTATTCGGCTTCGGTGGTGGATATAGCAAGAGCGGTTTGTTTCTTCGAGAACCAAGATGTTAAACAACATCCCATGAACGTACAAATACCGCTAGTGCTCTTTCGGTCCACATAATCTCCCGCGTGATCAGAGTCGGCATATACTGCGGTTTCTATGCCGGTCCCCTTAGGATACCATAATATCTAAAGTGCAAGTGCCATTAATGTAATTGGAAGATACGTGTTTAAAACCGCTTCAAGGTGAGAGGTTTTAGGAGCCACTTGAAAGCGGGCACCAAGAGAGACACCTACACAGATATCAGGCCTACTTGTCGTTAGGTATAATAAACTACCTATCATTCAATCAATACTTGGTACTATCTACCACTCACACTCTCATCTTTCGTAGAGTTTATATCGGAGGACATGGGGTTTTTCATTGTTTAAGAAATCTTCTTCGACCAAATTTCTAAGCGTTTCTTTAAATATACTTTAGATTGATTAAAGAATATACCGTCCTTCCATTTGTTTAATTTGTAATCCAAGGAAGAAAGTTAAGTTCCCCATCATGCTCATACTCGAATTCATCATAGCCTGCTTTTGCAAATTTATCATCACACATGTCTTGACAAGTCGAACCGACTATAATGTAATCGACATATATTTGAACAATGAAGAGATTGTGAACTTTTTTCTTCTTAGTAAAAAGAGTGTTATCTACCATTCCTTATTTTATATTCATGTTTAATAAAGAAAAGCTTTTAATCTATCAAACCAAGCTTTGGGTGCTTGTGTTAAACCAATAAAGCTTTTTTAATTTATTAACATGATCCCGTTTTTTCAAAATCAATGAATCCCGAGGTTGTGCCACGTATACCTCTCTTCATTGACAAAACCGTTCAGGACTGAACTTTTACATCCCATTTGGAATAATAAAATCTAAGGCGCAAGAATAAGGCAAAGAAATAACCAAATAATATCAAGTCTAGCAACCGGACATTATTTGCATCATAATCGATACCCTTTTGTTGGTTGTACCTTGAGCAACTAACCTTGCCTTATTTCGAGAAACAATACCGTTCTCGTCTAACTTATTCCTAAACACCCACTTAGTTCCTATAATTGTCATATTCTTAGGTTGCAAACTACAACTCCCAAACAATCGTTAGCAAAGAATTGATTTTAATTCTTCTTGCATGGCGACTATCCAACTTTCATCTCCTAAGGCTTCATTCACATTCTTAGGTTCTATAGGTGATATAAAACAGTAGAAGTTACTTTGGTTCTGGGCTTGTGATCTAAGGGTTCTTTAGTTAAGGTTTCCTATAACATTTTCTAAGGGATGGTTCCTAGATTCCTTAATATTGATTATTTCTTTAATCTCTAATGTTTCATCCTCAACAACATTTTCAAGGTTTTTCTTTTTTGATTTCCAATATAGCTTCTTCTTTATCTAATCATCATCCACCAAGGGTGATGTCTTAAGGTGGAGGAGATTTCATCAAATGTCCACGTTGGGTGATAATTCTTCGATTTTCCCTAGTGTGTTTAAATTAAGAATGAATACAGAGCTTTGTACTATGTTGCGAGTATCCAAAACAGACAACTTGCCTTCGTATGACTTTGGTCAACTGGTAAGGTAGTTCTTTTGGTGTTTAAGAGGAAGCACTTGCTTCCAAACACTCTAAAATAGTCAAGAGTAGGTTTCCTACCTCTCAATAGTTCATAAGGTGTTTTTCCTAAGATAGCTCTAATTAGGATTCGGTTGGGAATGTATGTTGAAGTATCTACGGCATTACACCAAAACTTTTGTGGTAACGATGCTCGTTTAATAACATATTTACCCACTCATTACCTGAGAGTGTCTTATTTTTCCCTTTCAACCACGCTATTTATTGAGGAGCGCGTGGAGACCTAGAATTATGAGTAATACCAATTTGGCATTACAAAACTCCAAAAGGTGCACTTACATATCAAATTCTATATCTAGTACCGTGGTCGTTCTTATTGACCTATTGTACATCATAATAGGTTTGGATTTGCGTTACTAAATATTTCGAATTGATCAAAACTTTTCGGTTTTATCCTTAAGAAATCTAGTCCAAGTGTACCTAGAGTAGTCATCTACTATGACTAAGGTGTAGCGGTTTCCTCCGTAACTTCGTACGGCGGATGGACCAAAAAGATCCATGTGGAGAATTTCTAAGCATCTAGTCGTTGAGACTATGTTCTTAGCTTTGTGACTAACGTGAGCTTGTTTCCAAGTTTTTGCCAAGCATCACTAAAAATGTTGATCTAACTTAACTTAGGTAAAGTTTCTAACTAATGTCTTTAGAAGCTAACGATTGAATGAGACGCATATTACGTGACCTAATCCTCCTATGCCACATGGTGGAGTTTTTCCATCAATCGTTGCAAGACATATTGTCTTTTGGATTATTTCAATAAATTTCATCACATATAAGCCTTTCTTCCTAATATCTCTACCTATGACTTTATCGTCCTTAGTGATTTCACTATCATGTTCAGATAAGGTTACTCTATACTTATTGTCACATATTTATCCTATACTTAGCAAATTAAATCCTAAATTATCAACATGTTCTACATTATCTATTTTGAGAGAGTCATTAGAAATTATACATTTGCCAATGATGTTACCGCGAAGATTATTACCAAAAATGACGTTACCTCCATTGTATGCCTTGTAAGTGGAGAAGAGCTTTCGGTTGCCCGCCATATGTTTAGAGCATCCGCTATCCTTGATCTATTCGTCGGGCTCCAAGTCGACTCCAAGGCATATCTATTTATATAAGACAATAACTCAAACATTTGGTCCCTAATATCTCATGGGTCCAAAGTTGTTAGTGCCAAACATCCCTTGAATTTGAATGCAATTGTTGGGATGTGAGAACCAAGACACATTTTCCCATGGTAATGTTAACTTAGACGAGAAAAGTGTTCCAACCTACGGGAAAGCCATGAGGTTGGTTTTGTCGACAACATGTCTTTTTGGTTGCGTGTTTTTTAGGACAGAATAAAATTAATTGACTCTTCCTAGGAGGGAGTTTTTGATCTTAAGAATTGGTTTTTTGCAAAATCCAACTTTCGGGCTTTGTCAATGGTTTAAAAAATAGTTTGACTTCATGTCACTAAGGCCACAGAATTTTGACTTTGTTTACAATTATGAGTTTTGTCTAGGACCACAAAAAAGATTTTTTGAAAAGACACATTATCTCAGATCAGGCGTTGCTAAAGATGGCGGTCCCATATATATTTTGGGGTGCCGCCTGAACATTTAAGGGGGGCGCCCATATTTAAGGGACCTCATCAGAAGACTCTTTTTCTGATCATTTACAAATTTTATTTTTTTAGTTCCACTAGATTATGCTTCAAATGAATAAACCATTATAAAGTTTAACATACATCTTACTTTGATTTATTAATTTATGGAAATATTGTATCAGTGTTCGGGTAATCATAATTCAGAGGTCATGCAGTAAATGTTTGAGGAGCTAGGACACTTTAAATCGTAAATCTAGCAACTCGTCAAAATGTATACCCAAATGAAACGCCTCACATGAAATTCCCTAGTAACGTGGTACTTTATATATTTGTCTATATTTTACTGTAGAAGCCTCTTCAAAAGCTAGTGGATGACAGTTTAGTTTTGTTAAAAATATAATCTTATTTTTATAGAGTTTTGGATCAGTATTGGAATTATTTTTGAATTGGGTTTTGATAATAATTTATCAAAATAATTTTTAAAAATATTTTTATAAAGTTTTGCATTTTACACCCTAGAGAATATGAAAATGACAGTTTACAACCTTGACTTTGAAAGCTGGCAAAAATAACCCTTATAGTTATAAGTTTAGGAAAATTATATTTTCAGCCCCTTTAGTTTATAATTTCAGGAATTTACACTTTATACCCTTGGTATATAAATATTTGCAAATTTAGTCCTTTTTATATAACTTTTTACAAAATCGATCCCTATTTTTGAGAATTTGCAAAACAAGTCCCTGTGATTTAACTTCATTATATTTACAAAAATAGTCCTTGTATTTTAATGTTTCCCAATTTGGCAAGTTTAGTCCCTTACATGGGGATGAGTTACAAAATGCGTCCAAGTTCACATGCCAGCGTCATTTTAAGTTCTAAACCGATTTTGCAGCTTATGGGTCGACAAAATAAGTTAAAATATAAAGCTTAAACGAGCTTATAGCTTTTCAAATAATCCAATAAACTTTTAAACTCAAAACGGGTACATTTGGTTCAAAATAGTTTTAAAATAAAATCTGATGGGTTTAGGGGCTTAGATTTGGATTTAGGGTTTATAAAAATGATATGAGAGTTTATGGATAAAGCTTATGGGGCTGTGGAGAGCTTAAGGCTTATGAAATAAGCATTGCGAACAAAATTAGGGTTTTATGAATGTGATTTGTTTTAAATTCTAACCCGAATGGTTTTAAGACTTTAGGGTTTTTTAATTGATTATATAAAAGCTAAATGAGCTTAACGAAATAGCTTATAGGGCTGTTAAGAACTTAGAGCTTGTAGGGTTATGAAAAATAGTTTGCGAAAAGGATTTTGGGGACACATTTTGGCTTCGATTTTTAGATAGGTTAATATGAGATTTAGGGTCTGATATTTTGGGATTAGGGAGCCACCTAAGTGCTGTTTAGAATCATAGAAAGATTAAGCTAGGTTGTTCATGGTATTCGAAATATTATGGGTTTCAAAAGTTACCCGATAGACATGGTTTTAGGTGTTTAGGTTTATCAAAAATGAGTTTAGCATGGATTTTGTTTACACAATGAACATAACTAGATGTTTATACATGTTCTAAAGATATAAAGGAGTAAGTTTAGAGCTTACAAGAATCCAGAATGATAAAATGGGTCAAAATAAGGTATGCACAACCCAAAATCTTATAAGTCTTGATCAAGATCGTAGCTTCTTTCTTCTTGACTTCCCAAGAGCTTGAACTCCTTCCTTAACTTCCCTAGCTCGGCTTGATCACAAATAGTACACCATATATATATATATATGTTTGTGTTTTGAGTGTATGATAGAAATGAAAGGGGTGTACACGGCTTATATAGGGTGTCAATTCTTAAAGGCCAAGGTGAAATAGATAGGTGGCAAGAGATGGTCAATTCTTGGTAAGGAGGGGTGACAAGGATAAGAGAAGGTAGAAGTGGCGGATGAAGGGTATGACGAGGCAAGTGTGGCCTTGGAGGCCAAGTTTATGATGTCATGATGACATGATGATGACGAGGTACTAGTGAGGTTATGGTGAAGGTGGTGAAGAGCTCATGGAGGGCCTTGCTTAGTTTAGGGTGTCATGGTTTGAAATGGGCTATGATTTTAGGTTTAAGGGTATCGGGATTTTAGTTTAAGGTTTATTCAAGATAGGGTGTTCAGATTATGTCGAATTAGGGTTTAGATTAGGTGTTAAACATATGCTAGGCTGCTTGCAACTTGGGTTTAAAGGTTACATGAAATCTATAAGAAATTTGGTGGGAAAAGGTATTATTTGAATAAGATGCTATGTTGAATGATACATTATGCATTAGATGGTTATACTAGAGTTTGGGAGGGAAAATATACTTCAAATGTTATGCATTGTACACTTGTATACATGCTTTGAATACTTGCCCATTCATTTTATATGTATACATTACATATAATTAGGGTTTTAATATAAACATTTAACGTTTAAAGTCCGTTTTGGAATAACATCGTAAATGGTACGTTAAATGGATAATGTACTTGGTAAAAATGATATTAAGATATATACTTGACATATTTGGATGTTAACATGATATAAACATAGATATAGATGGCATAGGTAGGTTGCGTAAGCTCGTTTACTTTAGTTATGTAATCACATTACGTAATGGAATAAAGCGAAAAATTTCCTTGTAAAAAGGTGGTATATATTGCATCTAATTTAATAGATGGATATTACATTGCATCTAATTTAATAGATGGATATTTATGTTGATGAAAATTGTGGGTTGTTACAGTCCATTGGTGAAAATTTTGGGGTTGTTACAAGTTTATTCCTAATTTTCTTCTTTATCACACACATACACTTATTATGACAGAAGTGTGATCTTACTACGGATTCGTAATGATTTACAAGTACAAGTTCTATAACAAATAAAATCACCAGTACACTTATAGCAAAAAGATTGAGCATATAAGATGTATGCTACATAAGAAACAGGCTCAAATCCTCACGATTTAGTAGACGGGGCTGTTGGGAATTATATTTGAGTTGTTAAGACAAAATACGAATGAAACAAGATGGAAACAAAAGGACCAAAGTCGTCATTGTGGGATTCTACAAGATGTAGAAGAAAATAAAGATTTGGTCAAAAAGAGATAAAGATGAAGAGATAAAGATGAATATTTAATTGATTTACTCATTAATATCTTTTAATAGTTTCCATGTAAAGCCTTGACTCATTATGCTATAAAAGGAGGTCCAGGCATATTATTTTAAGCATTCAAAAAAGTATGTGTTCTCAATGAGAGTCGACTAAAAGAAAACGTGTATGTGTACACGTTTAGTTAGTTAGTAGATAGTTGTAGACGTCTATAGTTTAGCCTCAAGGATTGTAAATCCCTGTTACTAGTTAGAGTAACTAATCTATTCTGATCAAATAGTATTTGGGGCTGTGATGAATAAAAGAAAAACCTTGAAGTAACTTTGATTCATGTTTATTATTCCACTATGCAATTTATCAATCATTGTTATTATATCCTAGATGGGCAAAACGATTCTTAACATGTGGTATCAGAGCGGGTTGCTCTTGATATCTAGGATCACAAGGATTTTAGTTTCGTATTTATTTTATGTTTTTAAGTAAACAACAGATTTGGTTTCGTTTATATTGGTTCATATTCTGGTTTTGGTGAAGAGATGAATTAATTTGAAAACTAAGGTTGTGAAAGAAACCTAATTAGATTAAAGCAGAAGTAAGAGAGGTGAAGTTGGAGGATGTTTTTGTTAAACCCTAAGTAGAAGGTTCATGAGAAGACACAATGATTGTAGGGTTTCTGGTTAACAGCAGGTTGTCGATTAGCAGGTCTGATGGTTGAAGATCTCTTGGTAACGAGCATGGTGGTCCATATAGGTAGTAAAGAATACTTCTGATGTTGTTGTGATATTTATTCAGAAGGAAATGCGGCTAGGGTTTGTTGTGTATTTGGCTACTATGTGTTCATGTTTTCATTATCAAAGAAGCAGCAATATATGAAGAATATTCGTGGTTATCAGCAGATCATGGGATGTTTACAGATCGTATACTTTGAAAGTTACAACATGTATTGATGGGTTTGATTTGTGGTTATGGAATTGGATCTGTATTTGTTTAGTACCTGCTCACAGATTTAGATGTGCTATAAATGCTGATGGTTCGTGTTTGAGTATCTTAATACTTCCTTTATACTTAATGTTGCTTATTAACGTATTAGTGCAGCTCATTGCACTTAGTACTGCCCGCTTTGGATTGAAGTTAGTACTGCCAGCTTTATACTTAGTACTGCTTATGAGTACTTAGTACTGTTCTTCATACATTAGTACTGCCAGTGCATGTTAGTGCTGCTTATGTAAGTTAGTGCTGCCAGGAGACGTTAATACTGCAAGTTCATGTTAGTGATGCTATCACTAAGGGTTAATGCTGCCAGTTTATACTTAGTGCTGCTAGTAGTATATTTTTAATGCTGCCAATATTAAGTTTCTGCTGCTGGGGTAAATTTTAGCAGTTACTACTATTGGACTTAAACCAAGGTTTATGCTGCTCGTATGTTTAATACTGCCAATATAAGAAGTTTTCTACTGTTGGTTACTACTTCTTGGTTTAAGGGGAAGGTAAAGTTTTGGTTTAAATGTTCTTAAATGTTTTAAAGCCTCATATTTTTAGATCTTTTAAAGATGTGGTTACGAAGATGATTGTTTATCACTTATTTGACGATGAAGTGGAATTATTTGGGTTTGTGTTTTATCATACCTTTTAGCAGGAGGTAACTTGTTTGTGTTTTCAATGTTGTGATGAAGACTTGACAAATCTAGCAAAAGTGTGTGATTTTTCTTATGGTGCTCAATGATCACGTTTGCTATCACTTTGGTTATGTGTCTTATAGAAGATGAGGATAATTGTCAAGAGATTGCGGTCTCCTTATACATTGGTTTTGGGTATACGTTCGAAGTCACATGGATAGTACAAGATATAAGACACAAATTTGAGTTATTCTACTTCTACATCAAGTTCCTTATACTTAGTTTTCTTCATCAATAATCATTACATAGAGCCTACAGAATTTGAAGATTCAAGAAATGGTTAACATATGGGTTTTAAGGGAAGCTTAATGCTAAAATGTTTAACCATTTACATGC
>BQNB010131338.1:0-18798 GCA_026074375.1 Tanacetum coccineum
GGAAACACTTAACCATATTTTTAATTTTTTTAAAGACTTAATAAGCTCAAACTAAGATAAGCTAAAACTAAGATTTAATAAGCTATAAGCAATCTATGACTACCCTAATAAGCTGGAAATAAGCAACGAACTAAAAGCAATAAGCTCAAAAATCAAATAAGCACTTAATCTAAACCAAATAGTCTAAACTAGTAACTTTAAGCTTATTCTTAAGCACTCTAATGGAACCTTATGAAAATCTAGTTTATACCTATGGAAAGCTTAGTCTAAGCACTATCTAAAACTTTAATCAAAAAGGAGTTTGAAATCTAAATAAGCTATGAAAAGACTTAATGAAAAAGCTACTTGCTATTTAGCTTTGTTTTTGGTTTTTTCTATGAAAAGACTCATAAGCTAAATCCTGGACCTAATAAGCTACAAACTGCTTAAAACTATCTTAACTAATAATTTTAAGCAAAATTTAAGATAGAAAACTAAAGATATAAGCTAAAATTCTCAAAAAAGCACTTGATGAAAACTGTTAACTAAACAGTCCCTAGAGGCTATTTTAAGCTTATTTCTAGATAAGCTAATGGATCCTTGTGACTATAAGCCTTATACCTACTTAAATTATGACCAATAAGGTACTTGAAACAGGTCATAAAAACTATTTTGAAAAGCAAATGGACAAAGAAAAAGCTATTTGAAAATAGCTTATTTACTCAGTACATGCTGAGTTACTTTTGGTTTTGAAAAGATAAATTGCTAATTTTTAGCTTTAAAAGAGATTGCTTAATGAACTTTTAAAAGCAAAATAAGTTGAAATAGATCTACTATTACCTAAAATCTACTTGTGAACAAAATTAGAAATTCTAAAAGCTATTTTTACCTGCTGAAAATTCAACTTGAAAAAGGGTCATTTGTCAGTTTTAGTTCTGATGCAGTTGACACTCTTAATAACCAAAACTCACAACAACTTGATGCAGGCTAAGAATTTAGTTTCTACAACTTTAAAACACCAATCTAAATGCAAAATTAGAGATAACTAGATCTAGAAACCACTTGAGCTTATAATTCCTAAGAAATTAAGCTAATATAAGCTAATTCTAACAGACTTTAAAATTTCTACTTACTAAATAATGAAAAATGAATTAAACTTACTCAATTCTTAATTCCTTTTTTATAAACTTCAAAATGATAGTTTAAGTCAAATTAAAGGACCAAAAGGATTTGGACAGTACTAACTGCCTTCATCCAAACACCCCTTTAACTTGTTAAAAATCATTTTAAGCTTATAAATTTTAGATTTAAAGAACAAATCTCAAATACCAGCTAATGTTTAGCTTAAAATATACCTAATGAACATTTTTCAATTATCAAATAAGCCAGAACAATAAGCTAATGAATTATGCTACTATTTTTAGGTTTTTTCACGGTTTTATAGAAATAACAAGTAAACTATGATTTTAATCTAACAATCTAACATATTAAGCATAAAACAATTATAATAAGCACAATTAAGCAAAACTAAACAACAATAAGCAGAAAATAAGCACAATTAAGCTATAATGCAGTTTAAGAGCTAGAAAAGGAAAATGAAAACTTACATAAGCCTCTGCTCTAAACAAGGCTTTCCAAATGCTCTTATGAGCTATCAACAAGCTCCAGCTTATCCTAGGATAAGTTGGTGAGGTCCTGGAAGCCCTTCCATTACTGGCTTCCCTTCCAAGAATAAGCTGAGGTATTTTGATTATGGATTTGAATAAGATAAGCTCAACTAAGCTTTTGAGAGCTTAGTTAAGTAATTAGCCAGCTTATGATTAGATTAAAGAGCTTAAAGAGCTTATGTTAACAAAGGACAGCTTAATCAAACAGTTTTGAATTAAAGGAAACCATAAAGTAACAATTCATTAATAAGAAAAACAAACTTTTATTACTAATTTGAAACTGGTTACAAGCTTAAATGAAGGTTACATTAAGTAAAAACAATAAGCTAAAAACAATTTGAAAGAAAAATTACATAAGCTAATTCTATAAGCTACACTAAAACTAAAAAGAACTAGATAATTATGAGTGAGGGGGTGAGCTCTATTTATAAGGGCTGAGCGAAGCTTCCCGGCTCTCATACACGCTCCTCTTGCAAACTAATCTTGGCCCTTCATTTTCATCTAATCATTGGATGCCCCTTCTTAGCCCTTGGATGAGATTGTGAGCACACTGATTGCCAAGCTCGCAATCCTGTATCTTTGGAAGGTTGTAGCTTAGTACTAATAATCTTTTGACCACGTCAATAATTGAAAGGGTGTAGGTTAATTTGGGTTTAATTTGAGCTGGGTAAAGTGGGGGAGATGATGAACAGTAAAACTATTTTTCCCGCCCCCTAAATTTTATACGATTGTGTTTGACCCGGGGGAAATGGGGCGTTGACTTAGGCTTAGGATTTTTATAAAAAGGGAATGGGCCGGGTGTATATAGGCTCGGTTTAAGGATTTAAGGGTTTTGGTTATAAAGAGATAACGACCGTTAGTCTTTGATTAACAAAGGACTAACGGTGTTATCAATTTAGGGCTTTTTGTGAAATTGGTTTTAACATTAAGGCTCATTTAGGTATTTTGAGGGTTTTGCCTTTTTGTGGGTTGACCAATGGTTGACCAAGGTTGACTTTGTTGACCTTTGCTAGAAACTCCCGGCTCTTGTGCACTCTATCCGTTCCCGTGTTCGTTTTTGCCCGGTTTTGACCATTTTCCTGTGATTTTTGCAATATCCGTACCTACACATCACAAATGACAAAACAAGCAATATACAAGCATAATTTGCACAATTTGTTCATTTTAGGGCCATTTTTGGTATAAAAAGGATATGTGATTTCTCACATATCAATCATCATCTAATGTGAGACAAATCCACACTCCATTTGAATACCTTGGGAAATGGACTAAGGATCATCCTATAGCTAACGTGATCGGTGATCCTTTTCGCTCTGTATCTATAAGGAACCAACTTGAAACTGATGCCAGGTGGTGTTATTTTGATGCCTTCCTAAGTTCAGTAGAACCAAAGAACTTCAAACAAGCAATGACCGAACCATCATGGATCGATGCAATACAAGAAGAAATTCATGAATTTGAAAGACTTGAAGTTTGGGAATTGGTTCCGTGTCCAGATAAAGTAATCTTGATCAAGCTAAAATGGATTTATAAGGTCAAGACAGATGAATTTGGCGGGGTACTAAAGAATAAGGCTCGACTAGTTGCTCAAGGATTTAGACAAGAAGAGGGTATCGATTTCAAGGAATCATTTGCACCAATTGCTCGAATAGAGGCCATTCGTATCTTCATAGCAAATGTCGCTCACAAGAATATGACAATCTACCAAATGGACGTCAAAACGGCTTTCTTAAATGGCGAGCTAAAAGAAGTGGTCTACGTTTCTCAACTAGATGGATTTGTTGATCAAGACAACCCATCGCATGTGTACAAGCTCAAAAAGGCTCTTTATGGTCTAAAACAAGCACCACGTGCATGGTATGATATGTTGTCAAGCTTCCTTATCTCTTAACACTTCTCTAAAGGTGTAGTTGATCTAACACTCTTCACACGGCGTGCTGGAAATGACATATTACTGCTACAACTAATACTGCCATGTGTAATGAGTTTGCTAATCAGATGACCAATAAGTTCAAGATGTCAATGATGGGGGCAAATGTCATTATTTTTAGGATTACAAATTTCTCAAAGTACCAGAGGCATCTTTATAAACCAATCTAAATATGCTTCTGAAATTGTTAAAAAATATGGTTTGCATTCTACTGATTCTGTAGACACACCCATGATTGAAAACAAGAAACTGGATGAAGATCTACAAGGGAAAAAAGTTGATGCTACACTTTACCGTGGCATGATTGGGTCCTTAATGTATCTTACAGCCAGTAGACCTGACCTTAACTATGATGTCTGCTTATGTGCTCGGTATCAGGCTAAGCCTACCGAAAAATGCAATTAACAGCGGTGTGAAACGGATTCTGTTGATACCTTAACGGAAACCATTAACATTGGGTTCTAATACTCGAAGGATACGATATGTCACTCACAGCTTTGCAGATGCCGATCATGCGGGTTGTCAAGTTCTTGACATAAGTACATTGGAGAGCGCTCAGTTCTTAGGTGATAAACTTGTTAGCTGGTCGTCAAAGAAGCAAAAGAGCACTGCCATATCGAGTACAGAGGTTGAATATATTGCCTTATCTAGGTGTTGCTACAAATCCTTTGGATGCGTTCACAGCTAACAGATTATGACTTTCAATTCAATAAGATCCCTATGTACTGCGACAACAAGAGTGCGATTGCTTTATGCTGCAACAATGTTCAACATTCAAGAGCTAAGCATATTGATATTCGCTACCATTTCATAAAGGAGCAAGTGGAGAATGGAATCGTGGAGCTATACTTTGTCCGGACTGAATACCAACTGGCTGACATCTTTACTAAACCGTTGCCTCGAGAGAGATTTAACTTCTTGATCGATAAGCTAGGTATGAAAAGCATGTCTCCAGAAATGTTGAAACTTCTGGTAGAGGAAACGGTCGAGTGATTGTGGTAACTCATATCCTGTATCATATGTACATAAGAAAACATAAAAACACAAAAATAATTTTCTTTTATATAAATTTTTCAAAAAGAAAATAAAAAAAGTAAAAAATTAGAAAAATATAAAAATATGTATCTCTGGCATGTCTTCTAAAAATCGATAACATTTACGGTCTTAGAAATGTCATTTAATAATAATACGAGGCTATAAATGAAGTTCGGGCAGAAGTTCAAAAGTTTTCAAAACATTCCAAAAATGGCTTGCTATTATTTCAGATAGCAACCCAGTCATCATCTTAAAGGCAAGTATTCCGTCAAAAAGGAGACTTGACCTCTCAACGAGAATTTATTCTCGGGCATGGTCTACTTTATGACCATGCAAAGGCTTGTGATTACTTTGCATCACAACCCATGCTTCTTTTATTCCATAAGTGTATGTGTCAGTGCGCTTATGTGTCAAAATAAGAGAAATCTTATTTTCTTGGGTGTTGATTTTCGAAATATACAATAATCATCTTTCAGATTCAACAGATCATCATTTTTCTAAGACAATTTTGATCCATCAAATAACGACTACAACTCTTTCAATAGAAAACGGGTCATTATTTGAGGGGGAGAAACTGTCAAAATCATCTTCTTCATAATTTATAAGGTGTCAATCGGAAAAGGTTTTAATGATATCGGGTGAATAATTAAAGGGGAGTTAATTAACTTTAACTCAATCGGGCTTTACATGTTATTTGTTTAATCTTATAGGGGTATTAATGCAAAATGTGTGATTTTTTCTTGTTTACTAAACCCTAGGGACCAGTTTTGCAATTTGGGAAACTTAGTTTGCCTTAGGAAAAGTTTAAATGAAAATTAGAAACATTGTTAAACCTCAGGGGGCATTTATACCAAACCTTAAAAGATTTGAACATAAACACCCTCCTTTGCCCCTCTGTATCTCGTCACACACACACATATACCTTAAACACACCATTGTTAATCTTCAAACCCTCAAGAACTCATTCAATCCTCATTCTAAGCTTAAGGTACACGTGTTAATGCTAATGTTTCCATATATATGACCAAATTGTTGAATTTTACTCGAAAAACCCTAAAATCGAACTAATTTTTGTCACCACTTAAAAGTGTATGAAAAGTTAAATTGTTTAAGGGGTTTTGGTTTATTAGGGGTCTAGTTGTTATACCCATAACAATTTTTAATAAGGATAACTCATTCATGAGTTTCGAATGATTCTTGATTTCGAAATTGTTAAAAAAGGGCAAGAACTTAAGAAAAAGTCACGGGTTCGGGTTTAGAACTGATATAATGAATGTTTGAATGATTTTGAGTGTTATTTAACATGCTTGTTTGAAAAATCTTGAATATTTTGGGTTTTCGTGTTCATATTGCTTGAAATTGGCATAAATCAAGATTTTTGTAGTCAATTCATGTTGAAAAGATGTTAGAATGATTCTTAGATGCTATGTGACCATGAAATGATAGATATTGTTGCTTGAAAAGGTGAAATATGTTTGAATAAAATTTTGAATAGGCGATCTATACACAAAAGCATTTTCTCAGGCGAACAATACATAGGTCTTATACAGGCGAACAATACGTTCATATATATATACAAGCGAACTATACGTTCGTATTTACACAGGCGAACTATACGTTAGTATTATGATCAAGCGAACTATACGTTCAAGGTTGCATAGGCGAACTATACACATTTATAAAGGCGAACTATACATGAGTTTTTAAACAGGCGAACTATACATAGGTGCCTTACATAGGTGAACTATACATAGGTACTTAACTCAGGCGATTTATACACTCTCTATAGGCAAACTATACTTGATTTTTTCTTGTAGAACAAATCTCATAATCTTGGTAATCCAATTGCATTAGCTAATCTAAGTATAATTATTCCCTATCTTGTCACTTAGTGATTAATTTAGGTGTAATTGTTTCCATAGAAATCTTTAGTAATTGCCTTGATTTCAATAGTTGGCCTATAGTTAGTATGATATATGAGTGTGTGTGTCTCCTGGTTGCATGTGTATTAGTTCTTTGCATTATGTGCATGTATAGTAACTTGTTTCTGAAAGTGCTTCATCTTTCATTATCCTAAAACCGCACCAATCGCGAAATCACTTGCATCACACATAAGTTCGAAAGGTAGGTTCCAGTCTGGGACAACTAAAATCGGAGCTTCGGTAAGCTTCTTTTTAAGAGTCTCGAAAGAATCAATACAATCCTTAGAAAACACAAACGGTGTTTCCTTCTCAAGAAGGTGAGTCACAGGTCTAGCTGTTTTGGAAAAGTCTTGGATAAAGCGTCGGTAAAAACCCGCATGACCTAGGAAACTCCTAACACCTTTTACGTTAGTCGGGTGAGGTAGCTTAGCGATAACATCGACTTTAGCACGATCAACCTCAATTCTCGACTTCGAAATTTTATGCCCTAACACAATTCCTTCTTTACACATAAAGTGGCACTTCTCCCAATTAAGAACTAAATTCGTGTCTTCACACCTTTTTAGCATCTTTTCTAAATTGGAAAGGCACGAATCAAAACTATCCCCAAAAACCAAGAAATCATCCATAAACACTTCCATAGTCTTTTCGATCATATCATGAAATATGGCCATCATACACCGTTGGAAAGTACCGGGAGCATTACACAAGCCAAAAGGCATGCGTCAGTACGCGAAAGTTCCATATGGGCATGTGAAAGTAGTTTTCTCTTGGTCTTGGGGATCTATTGGTATTTGGAAATACCCCAAAAATCCATCTAGAAAACAATAAAACTCATTTCCGGCTAATCTTTCTAACATTTGATCCATAAACGGCAATGGAAAATGATCTTTTCGAGTCGCTTCATTTAATTTTCTATAGTCGATACAAACTCTCCACCCGGTAACTACAAGTCGGAATTAATTCCATTCTCTTCATTAGTACCAATAACATTATACCCTCCTCTAGGAACACAATGCATAGACTAACACATGTGCTGTCGGAGATCGGGTAAATCATTACTTGCATCAAAGAAGTTTTTAGGACCCTCTTTTTTATACTCGTAAATTTTTGGGTTAACCCGTCTTTGACTTTGAACCGTGGGTTTGTAATCGTCCTCCATCAAGATTTTGTGAGTACAAAAACGAGGGTTGATACCCTTGATATCGATGATTTTCCATGCAATGGCTCATTTATGATATTTAAGAACTTTTAAGAGAGCTTCTTTTTCAACATCTTTTAAACCTTTTGAAATAATCATGGGTAACTTGTTGTTTTCTTCTAAGTAAGCATATTCCAAGTGAGATGGTAAATCTTTTAACTCTAATTCCGGAGGCTCTTCAATCGAAGGTTTTGCCTTGGTGACTTCCTTAAGGTCTTCATTCTTCTTTGGAGGGAGAGTCAGAGATGGGTCTTCATTTAACAATTGCTCAAGATAAAGAATATCTCCCTCTGTGTCATAGAAATCATCATCTAAATCCGTAAACTCATCCGGAGTTTGTAGGAAAGTATCGATTTCTTTCAAAATAAAATCTCCTCCTTCAAAAGGAGTGAACGAAAGGGTAGTAGAAGAAAGAATCGGGTCTGAAGACGAAGTGGGATTGTCACCCGAAGAATTATTAGAAAAACCAAGTACTTCTTAAGAAAATTCCTCACAAGCCACATCAATGATGTCAATTCGGTTTATCGACTAATCATCATATGTCGAGGAGTATCGCGTAGTCTGATTGAGATTATAAGTGACGGCTTCATTGTCAACTTGAAGGGTTATTTATTCTCCATAAACATCAATTAAAGCACGACCGATCCTCAAAAAGGATCTCCCAAGTATGAGAGGTACTCGAGGATCGGCTTCGAAATCAACAACAAAAAAATCGGTAGGAAAGTGAAATTTCCCAACTTTGACAAAAACGTCTTCGGCGAGTCCTTTAGGATGAGTAATGGATCGATCCGCTAACTCTAAAGTCATCCGAGTTGGTGTAAGTTCAGGTAAGGAAAGCTTTTTCCAAAAGGAAAGAGGCATAAGATTTATGATCGCGCCAAGATCGGCCAAGGCATGACATACATCCATTCCCGAGAAATTACATGGAATAAGAAATTTGCTAATTCTCGTTCAACGGTATCTTAGCTAATTTAAGCAATTTTTCCTTATTCATGAGCAAACTCTTAATCGTAGGAGCAAATCTTGGCATCAAAAGTAAAGCATCCGCGAAACTAATGTCGAAGCGCAAATCTTGAAAGGATTGAAAGATCTTCTCCATTTGATTCGAAGCTTTGTCACGGGATTTTTGATCATTACGTCACGAAGGATATGGAATATTCGGCTTAGGTAAAGTCTTTGGAACATCGGGTTCTAGAGTTGGAATGGGATTAACCGGAGGTGGGATGTGAGCGATACTTCCTTGGAAATTATTTTTCTCTTTATCCTTTGTCTCCTCGGTTTCTCATTCCACTACCTTTTTAGGAGAAGGATTAGTATGAATCAAGGGTCCCTCGTAAGCAACACCACTTCGAGTAGTGATCGCTTTCATCTCACCCATCGAGTTTGGAATGGTATTACTCGAAAGAGTACCCGAAGTTGAGGCTTGGTTTTGAAAGAATCCACTTAACATATTTTGCAAATTAGTTTGAAAAACATTTTGTTGATTCATCAAGACGGCTTGTTGAGTCTTCATCGTGTTTTAAATTTCATTCTTAAAATCTCCTTTTAACGAGTTGATTTGATTTTGCATGTTTCTCATCATTTGATCATTATTTCTCTTGTAACTTGAAAACTCATTTGAAAACTCTTGTTGAACATGATTATTAGGAACTTGAAAAGGTTGGTTTTGAAATCCTTGATTTTGAAAATTTGGAGCATGATTATTTTGAACTTGAAAACCTTGATTTCCATTAAAATTATTTCCCCGATTAAAATTATTCCCTTGACCTTGATTTTGATTAAACCTATTTTGACCATTGTTTTGCACCGGAGCAAAACCTGGTGGTGCCATTTGGTTACTAACATAATTTGGAGGGTTAACTTGATTGTAAGAACCCGTTTCCGCACAAACACTAGATTGATTGTTATTGGTATTAGGACAATTTTACCAAGTATGAGGCCGGCTACAAGTAACACAAATTTCCTCAACCGCTTTAATCGGAGCGGGAGTAACAACTTTCCTAGAAACAATCTCAACTAAGGTCAAAATTTGATCTGCAAGCTTATCAATTCTTTCATCCGTTTTACTAACACTTTCCCTAGAAGTTGTATTCATCCTAGAAACATTTGATTTATTACGTGAATAACGAACTTTTGATTTATTCTCGATTATGTTCAAAGCTTCTCTAGTCGTTTTACTCAAAAGATTTCCTCTCGCCGCGGCATTTAAGGAGTCTTGATCATTCTCATTTAAACCGTTATAGAAAATATCAACTTGAGTTAACTCCGTAAATTCGTGGTGAGGACAAGCTCTAAGCATTTCCTTAAATCGTTCCCAAGCTTCACTAAAAGTCTCCTTGAATTTTTGTGTAAAACGAGAAATTTCATTCTTTAATTTGGTTACGAATTTGGTTACGAGATCCTCCCAAGTCAAGATTGAATTCGGTGGTTCTTTCTCGTACCACAATCTAGCGTTCCCCTTGAGCGAATATGGAAACATCATAAGCTTAATAACATCGTTTGCTACATCTCTAAATCGTAAAGTCGAGGTAATCCTTTTGAAACTATTAGTATGAGCGTGGGGATTTTCCCTCTCATAACTGTGAAACGGGTTCGCTTGAACTAGTTGTAACAAATTCGTTTTGATCTCAAAATGATCCGCATTAATTTCTGATAAAACGATAGCTTCTCCATACCCTTCCGTGGGTGCACGGAGTAGCTCTTCCATTGTTCGTTCCGCCATTGGTGCAACGATAGTACGAAGCCCGGGTTCGACTATGTTTGGAGCACGTCCTCTATTTTGACGTCTCAGAATGGTTACAATTGAATTATTTGGAAAATTAGAATATCTAGTGCGCATGCACTAATCGAACAAAAATGATAAAAGAAATGAGAAAAGAAATGAGAAAAGAAAATATTTTTGTTTACCAAATAATCAAAAAACTTAGGGTAACTCCCTTAAGTAAAATTTACAAACGGGGGACGTAGTGGGAGCGAATTTCCTTAAAAACGTTTATCCCTTCGGGTCGTAGTTCCGTGGAACAACCCTCCTAATAGCTTATTTCACAAAAGATGTGCGCCTTTTTCGTAAGTGACACAAGACGGTAAATTTTTAATCTTATGTTCGGGAACTTATTAATGGAATATTCACAAATTCTCTAGTAAGAGAATTAAATTGATGTGTATTTTAGTAATTAAGAGAACAAAAGAAAAATCGAAAAAAAATCCGGAAGAGCAAATATTTTTGTATTTTTGTATTTATTTAACTTCTACATATATTAAAAAGAAAAGAAAAGTATTTTTTTTCTTTTTATATTTTTAATTTTTTTTGTATTTTTGTTTTTTTTCAAAAGCGTAACTTTCGAAGACGAAAGGTTCTTCAAACCACGATCGACAAATGCAAACGAAGGAATCTGAATCACAAATCCCCGGCAATGGCGCCAAAAACTTGAAACGTGTAAAAAGTTATATACGTAATAATATCCAAAGTATATAAAATTCCAAAACTACCTTTGAGGACAAAGGTAGTAGGAAAAATCACACGAAAATATAATACGTAAGAAACCGGTAAGTGATTATCGGGTTGTTTTCCCAAAGACTTATGAAATTAAGACCTTGTTTGTTATTTGGACAATGTCTTGAATTGGTTCAAACTTTTTGGATTAATTTTCTAAATCTACAATTAAAAACAATTTAAACAAGCAAGAAAAATTAACGACTAAACAATTAAATTCAAATAACGGTAATTAAAAAAAACGTTACTGTAACGACCCACTCCGGAAAGGAGGCCGAAACGTCATAATCATGGTGTCATATCAAAGCATAATAAAGGCATAAAGTCATAAATGATAACGTAGGATAAGGTGGGAAGCCGAAATCAAACATCGGCTCCTAATTATGAGATCAACATGAATAACGTAAAAGAAGTCTAAAGGACGAAACATGTGTCCAAGAGAAATCCCGTCTTTAAATAGTGATCTTTCAAAATGTTAAACCTATGAAAGTAATTTCAAACCTACGCCTGATTATGGGGGATAAAAAAAAAGGTTTTTAAAAAAAATTTTTTTTAAAAAAAAGAAAATTATTTTTTTGATTATTTTCCTATTTTTTATGATTTTTAAAGTTTTTAATTAAGAAAAATGATTAAAAATACTAAATCTATTTCTAAAAATTTTAAAAAATTACTAAAAGTGTAAAAAGTAGTGCTGGATTTTATAAAAATAAGCTGAAAAATTAAGCCCTAAAAAGCTAGTATTAAGCTACGGCTTATTTAAGTAAAGGGAAATTAAATTGTGTATAAAAGAATTAAATGTGCAAAGAGTGTTTGAAAAAGACCCAAGGGCGCGTTGGTTAGTGTGTGTGCATATGAGACGTGTGTGTGTGAGGCAAGAGGTCACAGGTTCGAACCTGTGGTCTTTTGTTTTTATTTTTTTTTCATTTTGAAAACTTATAAAAACAAAGTTATAGAAAACCTAAAAACTAACAACTTTTGTAAAAGAAACTATTTTTAAAAATCACTAAATAACGCTGAAATTGGTTAAAAACTTAACGATTACACTTAAATTCTTTTTGGCTTTTTTTATATCAAACGTGATAAGCTTACTTGAAATATAGCTTACTCTTGGACTTGAAAAGCTTTAAGCATCCTACAACTACCTATTATGCTAGATTGAAATAGATTTTAAGCTAAGAACTAAAATCCATAAGCTGAAATTTAAAATATGATTCTTATGAACAAAATTGTTACAAACAGGACTAAATGTCCAACTTTTGGAGTTATGTGTTGGTTTTTTGTAATGTTATTTTGTTCACTCGTTGTGGCTGGTCTCTGTATTCCAATTACACTAGGTATTTTATTACCTTCTCTATCTTTATTATATTCACACAAGCAGTTCCTCTATGACGTTATAGCTTTATATCATCTTAAACTTGGCCAAAAAGCTACTAGAAAAATGGGTATCGAACTCTTATTATCTTTCTTTAATCTCTCTCTTTTCTTTCCTCATCCTTACTTTCTTTCTTTTTCCTTTTCTTATCTCTCTTCCTCTTTTCTTTTTTTTAAAAAAACTATTTGAAATCAAAGGATTAGAGAAAAGCTTGTTGAAAAAAGGCTTTATTGTACTCAGTACATTGACTGATTTGAAATTTTTATTTTTCAAAAGACAAATTGCAAATTACAAAGCTAAAAACAGATGGACAAATAAGCAATTTATTCTAAGCTATGCTCATACAGATGAAAATTGACCTCCAATTTACTTATACTCTTAAGGTCAAAACCTAAAAACTATTTTTACCTTCTGATTTTTAAACTTGAAAATGGCTTATAGGCTATATATGACTACTGATGTAGTTTGCACTAAAACTGACCAGCTCTCAAATTTATAATGCTAGTTCTACAACTGATTACCTTCATTATAATATACAAACTCAGAAACAAATAGATCAAAACCTACAGCTAAAATTACTTTGAGCTTAATTTGCTAAACTAACTAAAATTATTCTAACAAAACTTAACTATAACTCACTCACATGAATGAAAGCTAATTCAAACCTACAAATTACCTTAAATTCTATCTTAATGAGTGATTCGTAGTTAATCTATACACGTATAATGATATAATAAGTATAGAAAATTACCAAACTACCCTTATGGACAAAGGAAGAAAGGAAAATTCTCACAATTATATATAATAATACGTTTATTATTTAACAGTAACGTGATTTCGGGTCGATATTCCTCGTTAGATTTATGAAATTGAGACCACGTTTGTTATTTGGACAATGATTTGAATTGGTTCAGAGATGATTTGTTTTCTAAAATCCTAAAATAGAACAAATTAAAGGACAATTAAACCTAACTTTAATAACGAGAAATTAAACTTTAACTAAAAACTCAAAACGGGAACCCTAAACGGTGATTAAAAACCCTGAATTTCCAAAATTAAACTAAATTGAATTTTTCACCTTTTAATAGACTCTAATTGAATAAAAGTAAGTTTAAAAAAACTAAAACAAAAACGGAGGAGTTGAAATTGAGCGTTTTAAAAAAACACGAAAAACGTGAACGAAAACGAATCCGTTCTTTAAAAAAATTAAATTTTGAAAATTTAACCCTACGAAAGCAAAAATATTTTTCCTAGGAACTATAAGAATAAAGAAATTTTTTTAAAAAAGAATTATTTTTTTTGATTATTTTTCTATTTTTTATGATTTTTTAAAGATTTTAAAGAAAATAAATGATTAAAAATACTAGATTAATCCTAAAAATTCCTAGAAAATTACTAAAAGTGTAAAATTAAATGCTGGATTTAATAAAAATGCAAGCTGAAAATTAGCTAAAGATACGCCCTGAAAGCCAGATATAGCTACAGCCTTATTAAGAAATAAGAACTAAAAGAAAGGTTAAAAGGAACTTGGTTGAAAGTAATGTTGGATGAGCTATTGTAGCACAGTTGGTAACGAGTGTGTGTGTTGTGTGGTTCAATTCCAAGAGGTCAGGGTTCGAGCCCTGGCCTCAACATTTTTTTATTTTTATTTTTGAAAACTCAAAACTAGAAAGTTGTAAAACATACTTTTTTGAACAACTTTAACAAAACACACTATAGCTGAAACTCAATAATAAGCTTTATAAAAGCTTAAACAGAATGGTACATCAGAAGGTATGCTTATTTGACTCAAAATCTTATTTCCACTTAAACAAGTACAAAAAGCTCAAATTAAGACCAATTAGAATCAGGAGCTGATTATGAACAAACTTAAGAAGTGTATTAATAGATCATTAAAACCTCAAATAATAGATTTCTATACTAAGATTCGCAAATTTGCTTTGAACTTTGACATTTTTTTAGAAAACATTTTTATACTTAGCAGAAACCTAATTAGCACTACATGTACTAAGTTGATTTTGATCAAAATTTGAATACCAAAATACCATTATTTCCAAAAATTCATAACTTAAGGTTTTTATTTTCAAATTCTTTTCATATACCATAGGTTATATTTTAAAATTAATATTTTGAAATGAAAAACTCAAATTTCAAAAATGCGGGTTTTACAGTTACAAATACGCAAGAATACTAAAATTAAACCCTAAATGTTTTTTGTAAACTTTTTCTAATCTTAAATGACTATTTAAAAGTAAAAAAGCTAAGGAAATTCTAAACCGAGAGTGATTAAAGCTTAAAAACGAAGAAAACGAGAACGGGAACGAAATCCCGTTCTTTAAAAAGTGAACATTCAAAATTTTAACCCTACGAAAGTAAATTTTAAACCTAAGCCTAGAATATGATAAAAGAAAATTTTATAAAAAAGAAAATTATTTTTTTGATTATTTTTCTATTTTTTATGATTTTTTAAAGTTTTTAACTAAATTGATTCACGAAAAATATAAAACTTTAAGCTAAAAATCCTAAATTTTTTCTAAAAATAGCTTATGATAAGCAGGATGCAGGATAAATAAGAAATCCTAAAGTGCTAAACTAAATTAGCCGGGAAAAATCAAATAAGCATTTGAAAAGCTTATTATAAGTAAAACTCAAAAAAGGGGTAAACGAATTGATAGTGCAAACTTAGACGTAAAAGTCCCAAGGGCACGTTGGTGAAGGGTGTGTGTGTTGAGGCTTATAAAGGTTGAGGAGGGTTGAGGTTGTGAGTTCGAGTCCTGCTCACCCACAACTTCCCCTCTTCCCTTTTTTATTTTTTTGCAAAAACTTTGAAAAGCAAAGTTACAAAACTTAGAAAATCTATCAACATTAATGAAAACATTTTTTTTAAAATCAAAATTTAAGCTGAAGATAGCTTTAAAAACAGACAAAAAGCTTAATTAAGCTTTTGTTAAAACTTGATAAGCTAAAAACGGGCATAAGCTAAAACTAAAACTACATAAGCTATAACTAACTTATAACTAACCTAATAAGCTACTCTAAGCTAGAAATGAACAAAAAACACAAGCCATAAGCTGAAAAGCACTAATAAGCACTTATTACTAAACTGCATACCAAACATACTATCTATCTATTTTTGAGCTGATTTTTTAGCAAGAAAATAGAACCTTGTGGAAAATTAACTTATACCACCTTAAAGCTCAGCTTGTAAGCTACTCTAAACAACAAACCATAAGCATTTTAAAATCCAATTAAGCTAAGAAAAAGCATAATGAAAAAGCTACTTAGGCTATTTTTGATATTTTTGGTTGCACTATGAAAAGCTAAAATAAGCTAGAACCTAACCTTAATAAGCTATGAACTACTAAATACGAACCTAATAAGCTAGTTAAGACAGAAACTAAACAAAAACTTATGGCAATAATCTAAAAATCACAAATAAGCACTTTGATATAACTGTTTACCAAACAGTCCTTTAAGGTAACTTTGAGCTTATTTTTCAATAAGCTAAAGGATCCTTATGGACTTTCGGCTTATACTACTTTAAAGTTTGACTAATAAGCTACCTAAATCTATTCTTAAAAAGTATTTTGAAACTCAAATGCTTAATGAGAAAGCTTAATGAAAAAACTGCCTATGCAGTTTTACCTATCTTTTTGGTTTTTGAATGAAAAGACAAAAAGCTAATTTTAAGCTTAAAAACAGATAGTTTAATGAACTTTTAAAGACAAAATAAGCTAGAGTAGAGTGATAATGACTTAAAAACTACTTGTAAACAAAATTTGAAAATCTAAAAACTATTTAATCTTGCTGAATTTTGAGATTGAAAAAGGTTGTTTATCAATGTATGCTGCTGATGCAGTTTTCACACAAGATGACCAAAACTCAATTTAACAATATGCAGGCTTAAAAACTTTGATTACTACACTCATAAATCTACAAACTAAGAACAAAGAGATCAAAACCTACAGCTAAAATTACTTTGAGCTTAATTTGCTAAACTAACTGAAATTATTCTAACAGAACTTGACTAAAACTCATTCACATGAATGAAAGCTAATTCAAACCTACAAAATACCTTCAATTCTATCTTAATGAGCCTAAATATAAAATTAAAAGGTAATTTAAAGAACTAAATGGAGTCTAGCAGTACTAACTTAAGTTAGTACTGCTTGACCCAAACACCCCTTTAAGCTACCTTGACTCATATTTAGCTAATAAGATAAAGAGTTTAAGCTCAAACTTTTATTACCAGATAATTATAAGCTAAAAACAGACTTAATGAACATTTAACAATTATCAAATAAGCCAGGATAATAAGCTACAATACTAAGCTAATATTTTTGGTTTTTCAAACTATTTTAAGATAGATTATAAGCAAACATTGAAATAAGCTAACAAATGATATAACTAACATATAACAACTAAAATAAGCAAAGATAAGCTAGAATTAACAAAAATAAGCTACTACAAACAGATTAAGCTAAGTATGCAGATTATAACTATGATTATGAAAAGACAAATAAGAAATAACAAAGGAAAAGAAAATGGTACCTTATACCTCAGCTAAATAGAGGCGAGTGCTCTTAATAGAGCTTATACAAACAGCTTAAGCTTATAGCTTAAGCTTAATTCCAATACCTAGTCTAATCCTAAAACTTAACCCTCAAGCACTAATACCTACTTGAATTCTATACGCAGCCATCCAATTCCAGTTAGAATTCAAGTATTTGATGAGCTTTTGGTAGCTTAAGAGTAGTATGAGCTTATGAAATAGTTTAGAAGAGATTTTGAAATATAAGATCACAAATAGTGAAAACGGATTTAGCAAAATAAACTAAGATTTCATTGATAAAAAAAACTTAGTACAATACTTAAAATTGAAGTTACATAGACTAAAAACAGAATTGAAATTACATTAAATTGAAAATTACATAAGCTGATTTTAAAAACTATAAAAATAAGCTACTAAAAACTAATGACTAACTAGATACTGATGTGAGTGAGCAAGGCTTGTATTTATAGGAGGAGATGGATGCTTCTAGGTCCTCAAAGATGCTCCCCTCTGATTTGACCTCTGCCCTTGAATCCTTTTAATCATCGGATACTTAATTGTAACCCTTGGATGAGATTGTGAGCACACGGATTGCCAGTGTGGCAATCCTTGTGTCAGAGGCTTTGTGCTTCTTTTGGCTTGTTTTTAGTGTAAATTCCCACCTCTTGATGTGTTTCTTTTGAGCCCCGCGTGTCATTCTTTGATAGAGTCTTGACCAATAAGAGCCTTTGATGACGTTTCATTTGATGATATGGAACTTGGTATTTAGAATCTTTATTGCCACATTAAATGGATGAAAGGGAGTGGAATTACCCTTTAATTTTAACTCAGAAGTGAATTGGGGGAGATGGTGAACAGTAATTCCCATCTCGCGCGCTTTTTCTCTTATACATTTGGTGTTTTCCCCAAACAGTTAATCACTAAGCTTATTTTTCAAGAAGCAGTCATATTTAATGTGGTATCCTACTAATTCTAATGTGCACTAAATTATTCTAAGCTTGTAAGAAAGCTTTAAAACTGCTCAAAAGAGGATTGCTAGTTCAGGTGGAAGCTTTGAAAGCTTCTAAATAAGGAATATGTGGCATGATTTAGGGGGAAGCTGATTCAGAATCTTCTCCTTAACCAAGAAGTGTATGGGTTACCTAGTTAATGCTTATTATAATATTTCTCCTACAAGGTACTACAAAGATGATTCATGGTGGAGTGAAGACTTAAAGTCAAAGACCACAGAAGACATCATCAGCATTGGAAGCTTCGTGGAAGTTCTTGTTCTTAATCAATATTTACTTGTTAGGAAAATATTGTAAGTAATTCCGTATATCGTCCCACAGGGGAAGATTGTTAGGATTTCATTTTATGATAGGACATTACGGAATTACCATAGTTTACCATACCACCATACACAGGGACTAGAATAGCTAATATAGCATACTTGTGTAATGTATGGTGGTATAAATTATTTTTCTTTTCCATACTATTTTACACATTTATTTCTCCTACTACACACTCTCTCTAAACATGACTATCTTGTGGTTTGAGTCTCCTCAACCATCGGATCACTGATTCTATAGTTTCTTCAATTGTTAGGATTTCATTTTATGTGACGACATTACGGAATTACCATAGTTTACCATACCACTATACACA
>BQNB010131339.1:0-16015 GCA_026074375.1 Tanacetum coccineum
ACTTGTGCCAAACTAGCTTCTTATCATCCTTAAACCAAACACATAAAACTCAAAACTTCCAAACATTAACAACATTAATCACATATACACAAAGTGATACAATCAATATAATACCATATTATAACCATTTTACTTACCTCATTCCAAGCTAAAAATCAATAAAGCCATCACCACATCATTTGGTTCCTAGACAATATCATTCCAACATACTTATCGATTCCAAAATTAATATAAAGAGGGTTTACACACCCATAAACATACCCATCATTCTTTATATGATCATATTTTGATCATATCCCTAAATCACCAATTATCTTATACTTATTCATCAATTAGCCTTAACCCAATTAATAATCATCTTAATTTTTTGCTTTAGAAACACAATTTCCCAAAACCCCCCAATTTTGGGTACAAAAACCCTAACCCATAATTCACTAATTAACTCAAGGTTAGGATTACTTACTTAGGTAGAATCATTACTAAGGCTTAATTCATTGTTTGGGGCCTTAATCTCTCCATAATTGAGCATCCAAGATTTGGTCTTCCTCTTTTCATGCTAAACATACGACACAGACACATCATCCTGAACAATTGAGGAGTGTGTAGAAAACTCTAGGGATTTAATATGAGTTAGTTACAAGTTTGGCAAATTAACATTTTTGGTCCCTTAAGTGCTTTTCTTTTATAACCATGACACATTAATCTTTCTATACCCATTTACATATTGTTTGACTTAACCGATATGCCATATCCATAGCCATTGATATGCCGTATCCATGCTAGACTACCAATACTCCGTATTCATTAACCCAGATATGTCATATCCACTCTTATATCAATACACCGTATTCACCCTTACTAATACGTCATATTGGTTCTGATAGACAAATGCTTAAGCCTCTTGTCACATTCAAACTATTAAAGTCATACTCAAACTTACCCAATGTTTTTTTCGTAATTAAATAATCAAAAACCGGTTTTGGGGTGTTACACAATCCCACCCTCCATCTCCATTTGATCCAATAGATGAAATTAAACCCAACATTTTAACAAACTCATTTTCATCATTTTTTATACAATAATATCTCTTAAACCGTTAATCGTTAAGTGAAAAAAATATATCATCACGACGAGCCTTTAATTATCTTTCTATAGATTGGCACTTTGAGATATTTCGACAAACATTTTTTTCGTTTTCTTCACGTTATTTTTTTGTTTTTACGTTTTTTCGTCTTTGTTTTTATTTTTTCTTCGTTGTTGAAACTTTCATAACAAATCACATGTGATTAAACACTAATTTGAATATTCTAATTAAACCACATGTGATTTTTCCAACACGTAATCTCAATCACATGTGATTTTTATCATACGTGATCTCAATCACATGTGATTTACTGGAACCGTCAACTATTGAAAGGGGATCATCTACCTTTTGCGAGCACTTTAAAGGATCTAATTATGGAAAAAGAAAGTAGTGAGGGAAAACCCTCTAGTCGTGATCTCAATCACATGTGATTTTTTTATCAACTATGATTTTTTCACTTGTGATTATAGAATTTTATAAATGAACTACTGTAATATATAAAATCACATTTGATTTTATTAGAATATTCCAATTAGTGTTGAATCACATGTGATTTCTCATACAAGTTTCAACAACGAAGAAAAAAAGACAAAAAATGTAAAAAAACATAAAAAACATGAAAAAAAGTTTGTCGAAAGTATATCAAAATGTCCGTCTATAAAAAGATAATTAAATGTTGGTCGTGACGATATAATTTGTTTTTTCTAACGATTAACGGTTCATTAGATATTTAAATTATAAAAGATATGTGAGATATTAAAATGTTTCTAATCTCAGCTATTGATGTCTTTTTAGATGAATAGTGAGGATGCGTCTTCTGGTATCCAAAGATATATTGGTATCCAAAATAACTCTCTTAATTGTATTACAAGATATTAAGAAATTCTCGCGCGTAGCTTTAAAAAATTATATGTCAATTTCTTTGTATCACCAATTCTTGAGTGTCTAGGTCAACCGGCCAGAATCCCCTACTAGCTTGTTGCCCTACAAAGCTTTGAGTACATCAAACTAAGGAAAACACAACGATAAAATAAGTAATTTATGACACATTTCCATTTTTTGAAAGGTGTATGGTTTTATGTAATTACATGTGTTTATAAGTTATGAGAATTGAGTTATTTATTTTGCAACAATAACTATAAATAATTAACTTACACGATATATATTGTGGAAAACTAGAAGGGGGTTGAATAGTTTTCCGCTTTTTAAATTAATGTTATGCTTGTTTATAAGAATTTAGATTCGACTTTGTGTGATCTCAATATGTGCACAATATGAACAATACAAGTAAGTAAGTAAATATGAAAGACAAAAGATAAGAGTTAGAAAGATCAAACCACAATACGAGGATTTATAATGGTTCGGTAACGAAGCACCTCTTCCCCCTACTCCACTACCCGAGCACCAAACTCGAGAGTTCTCTTCACTATGTCAACAAACTCCCTTTGGGCGGAGAAAACCGTACACAACTTTGATTACACCAATTTCTGACACTAAGCGAAATGTCGAGTTCTAATCCTAGCTATAACCAATCTATCACAACTCTTGTATGCTAATCACACCACTTTACAACAACTCACAACTTTGCTTCACTTCACGACTTCTCTTCGCTTCACTACTTCACTTCGCTTCAAAACTTCACTACGCTTCACAACTTCACTATGCCTAGACACTACTGCGATCACACCAATCTAACACTACTTACAAAGATCACCCCAATCTAACTATACTTACAATGATCACCACAATCTAACTATTATACACAACTACAATACACACCTTCACAATATACACAAATGATTTACAAGATCTAACACAACTTCACAACAACACCAACTAAACTATAACACTTCTTGACTTGATGATAAGAAGTATTCTTCTCTTGAACTTGAGGAATTAAGCTTGGATCACTTGAAAACAAAGCTTTATTATTAAATGATCAAAGGATTGCAGGAGAGTATAAACTGATTTAGAACAGAAATAAAGTGTGTGCAAAAGGTGAAAAAATCAATGAGGAATAATCCAATATTTATAGACAAACTGGTTAGACATTTTGTCTGGGCGGTCCCCTTAGATAGGGTGCCAGTCCCCTTAATTATTAAGGGGACAACCCAGCTTCAGACGCTCCATTTTTTGTCTTTTCTGAGGGAGGTGTTTTCTGGAATATTTCTAGCCGTTTTTAGGTAGAAAATTTAAATTCAAAATATTTATTTGAATAAAACATTTCTTTTAAATCTAAAAATGTTTTGTAAAAGATATAAAAATGTTTGTGACATTTTTATAAAAAATGTGAGGTTAAATAAAAATTCTTTTGATCATGAAATGCATTAAGCATATGTTTATTCATACCTTTAAGTGATTAAAATTTTAAAATAAAAATTTACTACTAATTACTTGTTTACAAATAATTTTTCATTAATCGTTTTTACATTTTGTGATTATCAAAACGTAGAGAGGTCGAAAAATATTAATAACGTTTTTAGGCATTATTTCTATCAACAATCTCTCCCTTTTTGATGATTACAAAATCTAAACTCATTAAATGAAAAATTCATTTTAAACAAGTATTTAGTGAGTTTTATTTCCATTTCTTCCCATTTTTGTAGAATCAAAAAGGCTTCGTCGATGAATATGTGAAAAGTCGACGGGATGAACGCTCCCCCTTGATGTGTACTCTCCCTCGTTCGAGGGCACCAAAGAATCGAGCTATTGATAACTTTGCTACAAAACAAGGTAGAAGAACAAGACAACCATTTTTAACATATAGCAAAATAGGAAAAATATTTAAACATATTGATAATGCTTAACAAGTGTTAAGTTATTTGTGTAAATTGACAATCACAAATATATATCAACTAGGCTTAACTTTTATGGATATGAAAAATTCAACCAACTAAAAAGAAAACAAGTGCATAAAAAAATATAAGACTAAGGAGCATTCATTAAACATAAAAATTGTGTATAAAACACAATCATGCATACATCAAATAGAAGTAATATGCTTGAAGCATATGAGTACAACATACATTAAATTAAACTACAAAGATCCTATCATTCCTAAAATTTCATAGGACTTGCTTGCAAAAGGTTTGGTTGACAATTATTTGAAAGTGGCTAAACATGGTGTATGTTTAATTTGGTGAAAGTGATGGTGGTGGTGGTGAATTGGGTGGTTGAGGTTGTGAGAGCATGTGTTCTATGTAAGAAAACATGTATTGGAGTTCATCTCTCAATCCAAAGATAAGAGTACGGTTATGAATGCAACACAAACATGAGTCTCCATGTGCTTCAAGAAGGTTCCAAGGAATAGGGTGACCAAAGATAGGTGGAGAAGGTGATGGAGTATTAAATTGGACATCAAGTGGGGTAATTGGTGAAAGGGTGAGAGTGATGTCCATTGATGTATTTTCTTGAGTTGGAGGTGGTGGAGGAACTCTTGGAGGAGAAGATGTTGGTGAGTTCAAGTAACCAATGGTTGATGGTGATGTGGATGATGTTGATGATTTGGGTGTGTAGTCAATGGAGGATGAAGAAGTACCTTTGGTTGATGGTGTTTTTGAAGGTGCATTAGGAGCACTAAGGGATGAGAGTTGATGTTTGAGTGATGGGGTTTTAGTGTCATCATGAGTTAAATCCACAAACAATTATTTTGGTGGAATGATGTTAATTTTTTGGTCTTTTGGAGGCTTTGGAAATGGAGGCTTTAGTGGATGCCATGGTGGTTTATGGTGGTTGATAGAAAATGAAGAAGATGATGAGATGGTAGTGATCATTTGGAGGGAATTTATTGGATGAGAAAGGTTTAAAAATGGAATGGATTTGAATTTGTTTAAGAATTTCCAAAATATGTTCATGTTTTCTAGGTAAAGATAGCTGAGGCTAGATTAAAGGGAGTCAAAAAGCAGAAAGAAATAGTAAAATCCGTGAATCAAATGACCGGTCCCCTTAATTATTGGCCGACCCCCTTATCTTTAAGGGGACCGCCCTTATGGATTAAGGGGGCCGCCCATCTGGTGTTTTTCAGACGACTAAAAATTTAATTTTGGTAACAATTTTGTAAGAAAGGTTGTGTTTTGGTGGTCGAATTGCAGCAAGTCCCATGTAAATATATATGCATGAAATCAAGTATATCATGTATGTTTGCAACAAATAAAATAAGAAGGCATAATTATAAGAGCATACTAATAATTTATAGAGATTAAAGGTCCTAAGTAAGCTAAACAAGTTCAAGTTCTTCTAACTAAGCCGGGTTGTCATCACATAATTAATTAAACATAAACATAAGTTCACATAAAGTCCTAAACCAATTATTCTACCAAGCTAGTCACTATTTAACATCTTCACTTCTTTTTCTTGCCGAAGTCTCCTCGCAATGCCTTGCCAAATGACTTGAATCCACCTCTAAGTTCCTTATGCATTTGTTGTGTTTAATTGAGCAAGTCGGTTTAACGTTCGAAGAGAAGATCATCATTTTGTTCAGAAGAAGTGGGAACGTCATATTGTTGGTAATCAAGAGGCCCGAGAGAGTTTAGGTAAGTGGTAGGAGATGAGGTACTAGCACAAGAAGCACCATCATCCTCATCATCATCTCCTTGGTGAGATGAAGATCCACGGTTATGATGCGTGGAAGTTGATGAGACGGAGTGATGGGCTTTTCCATGATCACTTCGAGGTCGACGGGTTTATCTTAGAGCAAGTGGATGCATGACTCGATCAAAGACATCGTAGATGCCATTGTCAAGATGAGGGTAGTTGATATCGTATAAATACGTACTAGCCGTATGTATATAATATTAAGTATCCCGTTGGAATAGATAATCACTTTAAGAAAAGTAATGATCTAATCTTCCGAGGTCGTATCCCAACGAGATTTGAATTTGAGATTTACGTTTATGTTTGTCATTTGATGCTTGATTATCATTTAAATTTTGGGTTTTTAATTAAATCTAATAACAACGATAATCTAGATTATAACTAAAATATCAAGCAAGCTAAAAAGATTAAGAATAATAAATAAAATATGCTTTCAAGTAATGGTGAATAGAAACTTAAGTGTGAAGTTATAGATCTTAATGATGAAATTAAAATCCGTTTAATAATTATTTCCTAAAAATGTTGGCTTAATTTTGAAAATAACTTTTTATCAAGATATTAATTACTAGTTTAATGCCTACTTAATCTTACGGCTTTTGCCCGTTCGACTAAATAAAACACTAAACTAAATAACTTTTGCAAATTATTAATCAGTAGTCACTTATTAAATTTCACACTTAATTCACTATTCACCAACTTACCTAACAAGCATATGATAAAACTACTCACTAAGCATACTACTCAAATAAGCTAAACTAAACATAATAAGCTAATTATTTTAAACTAAGAAAATTGAAATAGGAAAGAAGGTAGAACCGAATGACGAACCCGACAACGAAATAAAACCGTCCGATTGCATAAAAAAAAAAATAAACACAAAAACTAAACACACCACTCCATGGCTCTTGATACCAATTGAAGAATATTAGTAATCTCTAACAACAAGAACTAGAGAGAGAAAGTGGGAAGGAAGGAAGTATTTTAGAGAGAGAAAGACAAGAACATGAAATGCATTACTATGTGAAAATACAACCAACCAACCACCTCTCCAAGGCATGGAGAGGTTTATTTATACTTACAAATGACACGTAGGCTTGGGCTTGCATGGACTAATCCATGGGCCTTTGCTAACTAACTATGTAAGTTTCCAAAAATTGCTTAACGAGCTAACGACTGTTATCTATGGAAGTGACCGACACTTTTGTGTTTCTAACAATCTCCCCCTAAGGGATGTCACTCCATTTTACAAAAACTTAAACCTAGCATACTATGCTTTATCTTTAGTCATGAGCTCGTTTAACTTCGATCATTAACTTATGATTTGATGTAGTGATTATTGACTTTAAGTTTGAGCTTGTTTCCTTATCTTGACTTGAATGTGATCTTGAACACCTTGAGATCATCAACCAAGCATAATATCTTTACGTCATCTTGTAAACCTTGCTATCTTGTGAACTTGTGACTTTTGGACCGACATGCTCATACCTTTCTAGATTGTTGACTTAAAAAACTTTAATATTGCATCTTTCTTGAAACTCTTTAACTTTAACACTTTGTCACTTCGAGAAAAACGTTCGGTATTAGTGTGACGGAAACTTCTTAGAGATTCTTTGACTTTAATACTTCGTCACTTTAAGAAAGACGTACGTTATCAGAGTAGCGGAAGTCTTGAAACATGTACTTGAGCTTTTATGATATCTTTATGGTTGTCGGTCGGGTATGAGCATGTGGTTATGAATCTTGTGAGTCAGCTGGAATCAGGTACCTTCACCTCCATCTTTAAGTATCCTGCATTAAAACAGTTAGCAATAAAGCAGGGGGATGAATATGGCTTTGTTATTCGCCCATGTTTGGTTGGAGTAACCTTCAAATCCATGAGGATCGACCTGTGATCAAGTAGATTCAATTTAAGAAGAATCTCCTTGATAGAATTTCCAGCTGAAGTATTGAGTCTTTCTAACACATGTGTATCAGATTCATCAAACTCGGCATGTTCTCATTATTGAAACGTCTCAAAGCAGACAGCATGCTAAAAGTGAACCAGCGAGTTACTATCTCACCGATTGAAATAAAAATTGATTTGAAAATCAATCGACGTGTCACTTGCTAAAATAGTTTTGTGACACATCGAGAGTGTTAATCATTTCAAAATTCATCATCAATCGTCAATTCATAACCTGAAACAAGTTTGATTCTTATAGAATCGCACCATCGTTTCTTTCCAGTTGTTACAAGTCTGATTCATATAGAATTGTATAAGTCACCTACCATGAGCTTATTTGATGTTGGCTCAAGCAGGATTTCCATCTTCATTGTGAATAATATCACTCGAATGTTCTGGCAAAATCACAAAGATAATGCGTAGGACTCTTAATCTATATCTTGTTATTCACATTGTTTGACTTAGCAAGAATAATTTTAACAAGTGTCCTAATGAGATTTATGGATGATCTCTTTTGGTTTTAGACTCAAAAGTGCACTTTGCTTTTAGTGATCGGAGGCTGGAGCAGACTACCACCTTTTCAATATCAACTAACTCGGACTGAGAAAGTTGATAGAAATACATATAATCTCCGTGAGAAATGAAACAAGAGTCTGTTGAGAGACCTTGAGTGGCTAGGAGGGTTGTGCATAGCGTCACTGGGTCCATAATAGTCTTCAATGCCAGACAACACCTTAGTGTTTCTGACAGTTTATGTATTGACCCGGTTTCTGCCTAAGTGTATGGGGGGCTTCTTTCTTTTCACCCTTTATCCTTACAATTCTTTTTAATTCTTCAACCTCTTCAGCGCTTATCGAGACTTCATAACTAACACCTTGTTGGGTTTATTCCAGTGCTAGCTCCATCGCAGTCGGCACTTTTCCCGATTCTCACTTTTACTCCTTTTATATCATACCTAAGGACTTCTACACTAATTAGTGGATATCCCTGGGTAGATCCCTCCGGTTCTGGTTGGATCATGGGATTTGAATACCTATGCCTAACCACCTTATAACTTCATAAATTTAAGTACATGGTCGGTCTTTTGGGTATTCCATCACAATCAAAACCAAAATCATTGAAAAAAATTCAATCAAAGTGTTTGATATAAATATCAAAAGATTTACACTTTGAGAGTTTTTCATCATTACTAAAAGCTCCCCCTTAACATGTGCATTGTAATTGTAGTACATGCTAAGTGTGGAGTGCATTGAGTCCATTTTATACAATCACATTTCAATATAAATTAGATGCAGTTTAATCACATTGTCTCCCCTTATCCAAAGTGTTAATCCCTTGATATTTTGGATATCAATTGATTAAACGTTCAGGGACAAAATGCTACACAATATCTAATAGGAACATAATAATGCTCCCCTTCAATATTTAAGGGTATATAAGATAGTGCTGAGTATAATAATTTGAAGAAAATTTTGAATTTACTAAGAAATTCTTGAAAAATTTTGTACTCGAGCACTCCTTATTATCACCATAAGACTACAATACATATCTACAAATTTACAAGTTTAAATTATTTACGAGATTTGACATGAGTGATGAGAACATCATATTAAGGTTGTCAAAATCGTGATCCTGATCGTAGGATCGTACGATCCTACGATCCCACATATAGGAAACGATCAAGATCACTGTAGGATCTTAATTCACGCAGGATCGGTGTAGGATCATATAATCGCACGCAAGATCGTAGGATCGTAAATGATCCGATCCTACTACAGGCCTATGTTTTTATCTCAAATCGAGCAGGATCAGTGTAAGATTATAGGATCACACACAGGATCGTAGGATCGTTAACAATCGGATTCTACTAGAAGCCTATGTTTCTTATTATTTTTTGCCTACTTTAAGTCTAATCACATTAATCTAACGATTAAAACTTGATCTTAATGGAAGGATTGCATTATTGCTATTTATATGGTACTTTCTCATAAAACAAATCGCATTAAGTTGTGTTTGATATTATATACTCTCTAAAAATGTGTAACTCCTAATAGAAAAAGATCTTTAGTGGCATTTATGATCCTAATCCGATCCTCATACGATCTTGCAACGAGAAAAACAATCCTAGGTAGGATCTCGATCCTGACAACCTTGCATTATATGATAGAATCATATGGTTCTTTGTAGCAGCCAAATGTCTCCTCCGTAAGGTCTTCCACCAACAAACTTTTCCAGACTACGCATCAACCTTCTATCTCTGAGTTTCTTATCAATGGCATTTATCATCACCCGAGCTCTCTTCTTGTCTTGTTTGCTCCATTTTCTCTTTGGCAAGTACTCCATCTGAATCCTAGTAGTAATATCATTGAGAGCGGTACGAACATGGTTTAGTGTGTCATCACTGAACTTGTAAATTTCATCAGTGTGCATCAAACGATTTCTGTCCATGTCATCTTGATAGATAATGGCTTGGATTTCATGGTAAGTAGTGTAGGGAGTCATTTTTCTGAGATATGAAAGGTATGAGTCTGGTTTTGAGAGGTTTATCTTCTTCTGGTAGCTTTCAACTGCCAGTTGTAGATCCTCCACACGTTCTTGATTGATAATGCGTCTTGTGTACATTCTCAAAGCCACATTAAGTGCAAACCGTTCATCCACATTGAGGTTGGTCAGCTTTACTTGAACAAGAAGAAGTAACATATCTTTAATGTCTTGGTGACGAAGTCTTTTAAAGTCGCCTTCTCGAAACTTGTATAGCTGATCGTCCTATCTTTGAACAATAATCTCTTCCAAATTTTTGTAGCCAAAGAACTCCATGATCTTGAGACTGGTAACAACAATTATCTTGTGTCTTGAGTAGACATCTTTTGAAGTTTCCATGTTGGTAGCATATCCATAGAATCTCTGATGTTTTGGTCCCTAGTGATATGTTCCCCAGTAGGCATGCTTGTCGTAGACAACTTATGCCGGACTCCATATACTTCTAGGAACTTTGTCTTCAATCCATTTAACATGACCGTAATTAGTAGCCTTTATCTTGGTAATTGAGGTTGTGTATCTTTTACTTAAGCTCCCTCCTTTCAGATATTCGAGATCGTTATTGATGAAGTGATCAAAAGGGATAACTTGACGACCTCGTACATTCTGAATTAAAGGAAGGGGCTTGCTGAGATCATGGGGATACGATCTTCCTTCAGGATTATGCCAATCTAACTGATCATGAGTAGCTTTGAATACTTCTTCCAAGTGGTATTCTAATTCCACTACACTCTTGTATGTGCCTTTCATGAGATCACATGTTGGACCGGTCAACACATCTTGAGTCAGATTGTTTAATTTGAGCCGGTTCATGATAAAGGCAGAGAAATTGATGGGAGTAACCAGAAACTCATTAAACGAGGATTGTGTGCCTGAAGCTTGAGCCAAATGAGTCATCCATAATTGAGGAGGTTAGTCGTCAACAGTCTTTGTTTTGTTCCATTCACGATCAGGAGTTTGAGAGCCTGATGGATTCCATAGTCATTCATCAACAACTATTATCTCTCTTACAGGCGATGCATCATCATTTCCTGTGTTGAACTCTTGATGCAATGGTTCTTCTAAATCATCAACCCTTGGACCATGCCCCTCTGCTTGAGCAGACTTGCCTGATGATTTTGGTTGAGATCTGGATGCACCTTTGGAAGAACTTATAGACTTGGACTCCTTTTGAGTTGCTTCTTTTGATGACTCTTCCTTGCCTGATCTCTTTCGCTTCGTCCCTTAGTTTGATCCAGAAGAGGGTTCTTTATCTTTATCTTGATCATCACGTCCTCTCTTTAGGGTCACCACATCACCATATGAGGCAAAGAGGTCCTTGTCCGAGTTGTATGATTCAATCAATGTATTGTGGAGATTCTTCTGAATGTCTGATCTGTTCATTGATTTATTTTCTTCAATTTTGTCAATGAGAATCTTCTTTAACTCGAATTATGAGAGAGATGCTACTGCAGCATAAGATGTCTGAGGTTGATTGGATGATCTAGCTAACACTTCAGCTCCTAGAGATTCTGTGATGTATTTCTCAACCTTTGGCATGATCTTGGATACTTGAGCTTTAACCTGATTCTTGATTATGGCCTTAATGTTTAAGTCTATCTGTTTAAGAAATTCATCTGGCAAAATGCCCAATATAAATGATTTAATCTAGTCCTGTAGTCGTGCACATATTTATAAATTTCTGATAATAGTGAAGGAAGGTGAAAATAACAGTAAGTTTACGGCGTTGGTACAACAAGATGATTCCATTGACAATAGTTAATGCCAAGATGCCGAAAAATCCACAGTGTAACATGTGACATTTAGCACCTGTAAAGAAAACAAACATGCAAACACAAAAGGACATCAAACAATTCTAAAAGTCACCAAGTTCTAATAATCAACTTAAGAAACTGATTGCAAAGAACCAGCTAAAAAAAAAAATACTTCCTTCATCGCGATAAGAACATACCGCAATTTGTTAGGAATTGGACAGAATTTTAGTAAACATAAAACTTTTGTTATCTTGTGAAAGTTAGTACTACATGTAGGTTTTATCAAAAGCTTTGGCCATATTTTACGCAGTTAGGGGGTGTTTGGGATTGCTTTTTTTCTTTTTTCTTTCTGCTTATGCTTAAAACTAAGTACCTATAAGCTGATGCTAATATATAAGCAATTCAAGAAATAGTTTTGATTTCTGCTTATTTTGTTCAGTTAAAATTCATTTTATAAAAAGTTTTAGGTTAACATGAGGATTAAAAGATAGTTTTGATTTCATCTCAAATAAGCATTTTGAAAATAAGCAGCTTCCAACTTGCTTACCAGAATTTGCTAATTTCACCTCAAAATAAGAAGATAAGCAAAAAGTTTGGATAACACAAAAATGCTTATGCTATAAAAATATAAAATAAGCAGATAAGCAGAAAGTTAAACAATCCCAAACACCCTTAAATACGCAACTCCCAAAGTAGTCAATAAGCAAATAACATTAAAGCAGTTTGCTTCTACCCAACCTTGGGGATATGATTCTATCTCTAAACACATCATTTCTCTCATCAACACACAACATTCCTTCGACACGAAACTTATCACAAAAACAGATTCCATAACTCTCAAACCCACAAAAAAAAACAACCTTTTTACACAAAACCATTTTAAAAAACACAAAAAATACAGTGACACTGTTACAAGATCGAATATATACCGAGATTCGCGGTTAGAGAGGAAGTGAAATTGAGAAGTGCTAATATAATGGAAACAAATTGACCCAAAAGTAGAACTGAAACAACCGACCATAGATCCGATCGCCTACTGCTGAGGATAATATTGGTGTTCATTAGGTAGTTGAAAAGAGTTAATTATGGCGGGCGTTACAAGTTAGTTATATTGTTTTAGATACTGTCAACGATTAAAGTTTTTGGTTATATGGGGTTCATTTGGCTATAAAATGAAGTCGTATGGACTGTTGTGGGCAAAATAAAATACCAGAGTATTGTGTTTCTTTTGAGTTTTGGAATGATATGTGTGATGATTCCTTTATCTTTCTTTATTTTTTTACATTTTAAAGAATTGAAAATTGATTAATATCACACAATTCATATATTTTTTACATTTAAGAAATTAATTAAAATTACACGAATCATTTCATCCAACTTAATCTTTTATATAATAAAAGAATTACATCATTTCGGAGTTTTCTATCAAATTGAATCTTATGAATTAAAAAGTTGGACCAATCAGATGGCTTGATTTTGCCACGTAGGCAAAATCGTGCATTCTGATTGGTCAATAAAAAGTCAAAATTGAATTAATTTTGTCAAGATTAAAAAATTTTGGTGGAGAATTTTGATGTAGAAAAAAAACACATAAAAATATATGTGTCAAATTTATGAAAACAAAAACTTGAAAAAAGAGGAGGTATTTAAAAAAACTTTAGTGGTTTAATTTTAATTTTAAATAAATTATATGGAGTTAAGTGTAAATTTATAAATTTACAAATTATATTATAACTTTAAAAAATAAACAAATAACCCCTTAAACTTTATACCGCTAGACTTTATATTTTAAAATACAACAAACGCAAATACTTCTTACTTCAAACAAAGATTTAACATTATTTAATCACATCTCAAATCTACCCCAAGACTTTTTAGTGAATTTTTCATTATCGGTATAAAATCATGTTGTACAACCGAATAGAAAAACGTCGAAGCACATAAATTATCGTATATAAAGAAAAAGAGTTTTCTAGCTATTCATTGATGGGTTTGAAAGAAATTACATTTTCTTTTCTTTTGGTTTAATACGTACTAAAATTATAACAATTGAATTTCTGAAAAAGTATTTATTTCATTGACATATTTTCTAAAGTGGAAGACAATGGTTCGAATATAACGAGGAGAAAATTAATCCCCTTAATCCCTTTGTGGCTTCGGAGGTTCACTTCAGCCGACTCCGAGCTACCTAAAAGGGTAGTTTCGCTAGGATTATTTGGCTTACAATATCGAATAAAAAAACAGGTAAATCAAAAAAAAAATTACTAATTATCTTACTATGTAATTTATAAAAGATTTAATAAATTTATTCTCTTCATATAATTTCTTTAATACTCTATACATAACTTATAAAACAGAAAAAATAAAAATTATATATATTAAAAAAAAAACATAATGTTTAAACCCTGTGCATGCACGGGCATTAAAACTAGTATATAGATGCGATATTGACCCACAATTTTCATGAACTTTTTTTGAACACCAATTTTCATGAACTTAAGAGGTTTAAAAGACTTCCTTCGAGCTCGGGTCCTTTCGTTTTTCCAGAGGAGGGCTTAATGCTCTTCAGAAGTAAATAAATATTTCACAAACTGACAAACGTTTGGAATCGGACATTGAAAAAATTATTTGTGATAAATGCTAGTAGTAGTTTTTTTAGAAAGACAAATTATGACAACCTACGTCACCTATCTCACAAATTATATCACACATGTCTCCAACGAGATTTGGACCCACAACCTTTAGTTTGGTGAGCCACTCACGTACCACTGGGTCAAGAGGCCTTTAATATATAACACATATGAAAATGACATATTTTGAGAGATATATAAGATGACATTCGGAAAACTCAAAGCTGATTATGCACTTGCAAAAATGTGTTTTCAAAAAAACATAACTTACATTTTCAACTCAATTATGTTTAGATAGCCTAAATGCTCAAATCAATTGTTACTTAGAGGGTGTTTGTCTTTGCGTTTTCAATCTCCTTATCTGATTATTTCAGTTGGCAACTGGAAAAAAGCTATTTTTAGTGTTTAGGGATAAAAAAGAAAACGCACTTATTTGCATTTTAGATGGCTTAAAACGTTGTTTTGAAAAAGTTGGTGAAGGAGTGCAGCTGGAAAACGCAGGTGCACATGTGGGACAAATGACTCATATTGCCCTTTGAATAATTATATGGCCCATCTTGGTAATAAATGCATTATGTCTATTTTGGGAACTTTACACATTAAGTTACAAAATAATTATATTTGTCAAACACTCAAATGACATAATCAAACACAAACACTATATTTCATAACCACGTTTTGTAAAATCTGATTATCCATTTTCAAAACGCATAATCTATTTTCAATAAGCAATCCCAAACACCCCTTTAGACAAACAGATTTTCATGTGTAACTTAATCAACCTAGTTAATCTCTCGGCTCAAATTCATATGTGAATACCCAATAATATTATATTCAACACCCAATAATATTATATTCTCTGAAATAGCGCATAAATCAGTTGCATGCAGAATACAATCGTTGGAGACCGTGTCATTAAAGCCGCGTTCCGGACAGGTGTCCATAACCGCTACCGTGACACATTATCGGGTCCGCGACCCGTGGCCGTGACATAGGTTAAGCCCACAAAGTATGGGGCCGTGCTCGGTCCGTACTATACGTCATCACTTACATAAAAAGGAGTCATGAACAACCGTCATTATGGCGAGTCAGCTAAACCGAACAACATTACTGATTATCAACATTCTATATAAAAGATAAATCGTGACTAATTTACACGATAGATATCCTTAGCGGCTCCCATTAAACAACCTCACACCTAGGGCTGTAAACGAACCGGACGAAAGCGAATGGAGGTATGTTCATGTTCGTTTATTTAATTTTAGCCGAACAAATAAACGAACGCGAACACATAATCGGACCAAAATTGTTGTTCATGTTCGTTTATTTAAATTTGAACTTGTTCATGTTCGTTTATGTTCGTTAATTAATAAGTTAAATGAACGTAAATCGAACATAAATGAGCATAAACGAACATAAATGAACGTAAACAATCATGTATAAACCAAAACGGACATAAATGAACGTGTAACTA
>BQNB010131340.1:929-18798 GCA_026074375.1 Tanacetum coccineum
TTTGTTGGTAGGAGTTTTGTTGGAAGTTAGATGAATCGCCACCCTCATACATTGGTTTGTAACCATAGTTTTGTTGGGTATTGTTCAGGCGATTGTCGTCATCTTTCCAACGGAAGTTAGGATGATTACGCCATCCCGGATTGTAGCTTTCGTGGACGGTTTCCATAGACTCCATTTACCTCCTCATTCGATGGCGTCCCCCAACTTTGACAATTATTGACCGAATGACTCGGATCACCACACATTGAGCACGCGTCATGCGACACCTGCGACACATTCGGGACACCTTTTCCTAGATTTCTCAATAAAAGATCAACTTTCTTACTTAACTCACTAATTTCAGAATTTGTGCCATGTTGGTTAGACACAAAATTGGCGGAAGATGTGTGGTTGTTTCGATCCACTGAAGCTTGGGTCTTGGAACCCTTGCTCAGCTTTTCAAAAAACTCCCATTCTTCCTCCATGGGACGTGAGAAAAATGTACCCCCACTAGTTGCCATCACGAATTGTTGGTTCTGATAATCCAACCCATCATAGAAGACTTTGACAAGCTCCCATTTTGGAATATCGTGATGAGGGCAAGTTCTTAACAACTCTTTTAATCTATTAAAAGCTTCGTGAAACTGCTCGCCTGGGATTTGACGAAAGGATTTAATCTTATTCCTAATGGCGGCAGTTTTACTTATAGAATAAAATTCATCAAGAAACGCGGATTGCATTTCAGACCATGAGTGGATACTACCTGGTTCGAGAGATGTGAACCAGGCCTTAGCTTGATCTTTAAGAGAAAAAGGAAAAAGGCGAAGTCTTACCCCATCCTTAGTGGTGTTATTAACCTGGTATGTATCCGCAATGGAGAAGAACTCCCGTAGGTGTGCGTATGGCTCCTCACGACCTCTAAACACGGGCAAGATCGCTATGAGGTTCGGCTGGATCTTGAAGTTGCTCTCGGCCCCATTAGCAGCAGCCGGATAGACAATCGGCGAGGGATCCTCGAAGTTCCCTGGTCTGTAGTAGGAATCCACACCCCGTGGTGGGGATTCTGCTCCACTGGCATCGTCGTCTGACATTTCCGTGAAAAGCTCTTTTAAACCTGCAAAATCAAGGTTAGTAGAAAAATGTCTAACTGCTTTCCTCCTCAACCTTGCACTTCTCTCTACTTCGGGATCGTAAGCTAACGGTGATTTACGTCCCGATCTACGCGTGCGCATACACTAACCTGCACGCTCACAACAAACAAACAAACAAACAAGCAAACAAAACAAGAGAAACAGAAAATTTATTTAAATTTTTTTTTTTTTTTTAAAAGAAAAAAAACTATTAACAAAAACTTAAACCAAAAGCGCACTCACTCCCCGGCAACGGCGCCAAAATTTGATCGGGTCGTTGTACCGGTCAAAAATAAACCTTAACTAAACCTATATAGATAGGGTAAGAAAGGGTCGAATCCTCAGGGAGTAGGTGGATTTAATTTAAGTTTTGGGGTGATCACTAATCAATAAAAAGTTTTGGTTTTGAAACTAAATAATAAAAACTACTAACTTAACTAAAATTTGATATAAAGCAACAAAAGTAAATAAGCAAATAAAAATAAGATTTGTAAACAATTAAAAGAAAAGCAATCCCTCCCGGCTCCGGATAAAGATGGATATGACGAAGGTCACGGGGAATTATTCATGTTTGACCTAGTTTTGATTTATATGAAAAAGAATAATTTTGGGCACAAATGATTTTGTTTACCAATTCGAACCGTCTTTATCCCATAAACTACAACTAGACTCGGCCGAAACGTGGACACGAATATATGATCTTATATAATTCCATCATAATAATTTAATAATTACTCATGTGAATAATTTTGGTACAAGTTATGTTTACATTACAAATCGTCTTACCACCTACACTAATTGGGTTCGCACGAAAATGTTGATCACTAATAAAGTGTCTTGTAATAATTCACTAAAGTAATTATATTAAATACATTAAAACAAATTAAAGATATGCATTTAAATCATATGAAGTAATGTGTTGGACAAACAAAAATAAAATCATATAAAATGATCCTAAACCATATATCTTCCCCGGGAAAGATTACAAAGATTTTTAGACGGGATGATGAAATCTTTGGTGTCATGGAGTCTGCCTCTTTTTTCTTGTCTTGTTTCGTCGGCTGCAAAAAACCTTTTGACCGAAATCTTTTTTCTTCTCTTTTTGGCGTCTGTCTCGTATTCTTTTCACCAATGCGGACGAATTGCAATTTATAGAAAAAGGGATTTACCTATGATTTTCCTTCAGTAACAAACAAGGCCCACATGGCTGTTTCTTTCTTCTCTTGTTTTCTATACGCTCCACGCAAACCAGCCACAATTCTTGTACTTTATTTTTTTTTGGGTGCCCTTATTAGTACCCGGTCGGCCATGCGATAGTGTAAAAAAAGTAAAAAGATTTTTTTTGTTGGATTTTTTTTTTTACAGCTGAACGGCAGTTTTTTATCAGTTTTTGTTCTGTAATTTTTGACAGTTTTATACTTTTGACCTGTTAAACTTTATATTTTTTGTTCCGTTTTTTCCGTGTCACAGTTTTATAACATATACAAAATTATAAAAATACAAAAAAAAAAAATACGAAAAAAAAACCGAAAAAAACCGAGGAGGGATACAAATGGTTGTTTTCAAGGGGGTCCATATATATAACTCTTTTTTTAGTTATTAAACTTGGACCAAGTGTGAAACCAATAGGGTAAAAAGCCTTAATTAACTATGAACTGAATTTCCCCCAGACGGTATAGCCATGATTTGACTTTATTTTCGGTGGTTTATTATCACATGAAAATAAAGATCTTATTTTTCTCTTTTTGTGGCTTTCTCGACCAACTAAAACGGAGCTCGGACGAAGAAGTTATGGCCAAATCATTGAGACACGTTTAAATGTTTCACTCTTCATTATTTTACTTCTTTTCTTGTCACTTTTTCGTGTCGTTTCATCATTCGCTCACAAAGTCTCCATTTTAGCTCCATTTAATGCATAACCTACATAATCACAAAACACACTCAAAGTACATGTATAATAATAAATAATAATGCAACTAGGCGTAATTAACATGCAATGAGGTGTATGTAAAATACACCGATCACATATCGACTCATCCGTTGAACCTCTAATGTATAATAATACCATATCGACTCGTCCGTTGAACCTCTAATGTATAACCATACCATATCGACTCGTCCGTTGAACGTCTAATGTATAACCATACCATATCGACTCGTCCGTTGAACGTCTAATGTACAACCATAACATATCGATCTACGGTTTAAACCTTAATGATAACCCTAATATGACTTCTCCGTTGAAAATCTAAAGTATAACCGTAATATCGACTCGTCATTGAACGTCTAATGTATAAACCATACCATATCGACACGGTCCGTTTGAACGTCTAAATGTATACCCATATACCATATCGGATTGTCCGTGAAGTCAAAATGTATAACCTTTACCATAAGACTATCCGATTAGAAGTCTAATGTACAACCATTACATATCGACTATAGATGAACATTTAATGTATAACCCTAACATATCGACTCAATGTTTGAACCTCTCATGTATAACCGTACTCTATTGCCTCGGTTCTTGAACCTCTAAATTTATAACCATACCATATCGACTGTCCGTTGAACGTTTATGTATAATCATACATATCGACTCGTTGTCCGCTTGACCGTTTCTACTGATAAACCATAACATCTCGACTCATACGTTGAACTTTAATGTTATAACCCCTAACATATCGGATCATCGTTTGAAACCTTAATGTTAACCTAATACATACGACCTCATCCGTTGCAACTTATAATGTATACATACCATATCGACTCAAACCGTTGCACCTATAATGTATACCCATACCATATAGACTCGTTGTTTTGAACGTTAATGTATAACCGTTATATTATGTTTATAAAAAATAATTGTAAATCATAATTAATATTTTTTAACAAATTATTTTAATAATAATTTTCTTACGAACGACTGGAACGAAACCTGAGAAAACAGAAACGGACCGACCGCAGCGAAACGTACCGTATTATATATTTTATAAAAAAATATTTTGTAATAATAATTATATATTTTATAAAAAATAATTTTAAATCAAGAATTATCTACGAAAATCGACGGATCCGAAACGAGAATACTCGGCGAGACCAGCCCGAAAAGAACCGATTCTAGATTTATAAAAAAATAATTGTAAATAATAATTATATATTTTTTTAAAAATAATTTTAAATAATATATTTTTTAAATATTAATTAATTAAAAACTCTAGTTTTTTAATAAAATAGCTTTGATTATTTAATAAAAATTTAGTAAAAATATAGTTTTGATATATTAAAAAAAAACTTCGCAAATTTTTAAATAAAACCTTCTCCCGGGCGACATGTCGCCGGGGAAACCTTTTTAGTAAAAATATAGTTTTGATATATTAAAAAAAATTTAGTAAAATTTTTAATAAAACGTCTAATGTATAACCATACCATATCGACTCTTCCGTTGAACGTCTAATGTATAACCATACCATATCGACTCGTCCGTTGAACGTCTAATGTATAACCATACCATATCGACTCACCGGGGAAACCTTTTTAACTTTTGCGAAAAAACCCTCCAATTATTTCGTTATCGCGCCATTTTCCGCTAAAGGACAAAATTGTAGTTTCCCCGGCGACATGTCGCCGGGGAATGTCGCCGGGGATAAATCTGGTACTAAAACCAGATCTGAGTTTACAGACTCATACCAAAACGTGAAACATAAAAAAAACTACTCCTAGGCGATTTTAACAGCATCACCACCACTTCTCACCCACCACCACCTCCGGCACCACCACCACAGAACCCACCACCACCACCACTACTCACCACATAACCCACCACCACTCACGACCTCTTCACACGTGCACACGAGCACAATTAATACCGCCACCACCTCCTCCTCCTCTAAACCATAATTCTTTTCTAACCCTCTACATGATAATTCTTATACTTCTTTTCTAAACCCTCTTGTAACACTAGCCGAGTCCACCATTGTAATTTTTGTTTTAATTTTTTTAATTATGATAAGGTTTAGTATAATTTGGTGTTAATTATAAAAATGTGTTAAACTTTTTTTGTTTGGCAGTTGGTAGCCGTGTCCACAGCCGAGCCGTAGCAGCCGCCGAAGGTATAATTTTTTTTTTCCTTTTGGTATCCCCGGCGACATGTCGTCGGGGAACGTGCATAGTTACTAAACGCAAACCAAACACTCTTTATTATTGTTTAAATTTTGTTAGTTTATAGTTATTATTAGGTGAATTGCGTTTAAAATTATGTATGTTTATAGTTTGACATGTCTCCGGGGTGGTTATTAATACAATAAGCTCATATATGCTGAAATAAGTTGAAATAAGCTATAAGTTGACACTGTAAAATGCAAATCCAAACACTCCTTGACAGCTTATTTGATATAAATGTATGTTTTTTTATTTGATATAAATGAATATGCGTTTAGGTATTTATTTTATTGAACCCTTTAGGAATGTTTTAGGATTTTAGTGATTAATTTTGGAAAATCCCCGTCTGATTTTAATCATCCTATAGAAAACCCGTCCGAAATTAATTTATTAGAAATTAATTTCGGAAAGTCCCCAGTTTGGGACTGCTTTTTGAATGTTTTGTCTCATTTAGGATATGAATGCGTATAATTGGTTTACTATTTGAGATGATTTCGACAGTGTTTCTCCTTTACTCCTACGAATATGTCTTTAAACACATATTTGGGGAGTTGAGGGGAAATGCTGCCGAAATTTTCTCAAATAGTAAATCGGTTATACGCATTCATATATGAGACGAATCATTCAAAGAGTGGGTTAGGATTGCCTTCCATAGTTGCACTAGGTGAACAAAACATCTCGTATTCCTCGTTTGAATGTGTTTAATTAAGTTGCATATAATAACTAAATGTATCGTTAAAACGCAGTTATGGTATTCGATGATAAGACTTGGACACTTTTACAGCGTCATGAACCATTATTTTTTATCGGTCTTCAAAAATTCGTCGATCATTGCAAGCCGTTAGTGAATAGTGCCGGGAAAATAAAATGTCCATGCAAGTCTTGTCGAAATATATTATGGGTACACATCAAACACCTTTCAGACCACATTATGAGACAAGGGTGGGACCCACGTTATAAAATATGGGTGGAACACGGTGAACCGGCTCCACCTACGCCACCGCCAGTAATAGATAACACAAGACAACCTCTGATGAGTGACATGACAGCGTTACTTAATGATCTTAGCTATATTCCTCCGAATAATGAACACAATGAACCAACTCAAGGAGATATTGGTGAGACAAGTAACGAACCGACTCAAGCTACACGTAACGAGTTTGAAGAGTTATATGCCAGTGCCAACGAGGAGCTGTACCCCGGTTGTGACTATGTGACTCGATTAGACTTTATGGCAAAGTTTACCTATTTTAAGGCTAAAGGTAGATTGACTGATTCTATATTCAATGAAATGTTAGAGTTTTTCCAAAATGTATTTCCCATCAGTAAAGGATTCAAGCTCCCACCGTCATACTATGCAATAAAGAAGACATTTAAAACGATCGGGTTAGGGTACGAGTCGATACATGCTTGTGAACACGATTGCTGCTTATTTCGGGGAGACAATAACAAAGATTTGGATTTCTGTCCGGTGTGTAATACGAGTAGATGGAAAGACAGTAACACGCCGGGGAAGAAAGTTCCTAAGAAGGTGTTGCGTTACTTTCCGATCATTCCTAGACTACAACGTTTGTACAAGTCTAGTCACACTGCAAAGGAAATGATTTGGCATGCTACTGGAAAGTGTACGGAGCCCGGTAAGATGCAACACCCGGTTGATGGTGGAGCATGGAAGAAATTTGACACCAAGTATCCAGATTTTGCAAAAGAACCAAGAAATGTTCGACTAGGGTTGGCTGCTGATGGTTTCAATCCGTTTGGCAACCTTAGTCAGGCCTACAACATGTGGCCGGTGATATTGACAACATACAATCTGCCTCCGTGGTTATGTATGAAAGAGAGTTCTTTTATGCTAATGTTGTTAATTCCTGGCCCTAAATCCCCGGGCAAGGACATTGATGTTTACTTGAGGCCTTTAATTGAGGACCTAAAGGTTTTATGGGACCGAAAAGGTGTCGAGACTATAGACGTTGCTTCAGGCCAGAAGTTCAATATGAGAGCGATGGTTTTATGGACCATCAATGATTTTCCTGCTCGAAGTAGTTTGTCTGGGTGGAGTGGGCAAGGTTACAAGGCATGCCCTACATGTAATGAAGACACTCCATATGTTCGTGTGTTAAGCAAAATAGCTTATGTTGGCCACAAAAGATTCTTAAAGAAGCCTCATAAATGGAGGAGTTCACGTGAATTCAATGGCCAAACCGATAACAGAGATCCTCCTAAAGAATTTGGCCGGGATAAAATCCTGGCTCAGCTTGATAGATTGCCAACGCGTCTGACGGGTAAACATCCGAGTTATGGGGGTGTGAAGATAAAACGCAATGTTGTTGTCGAGCTTAACTGGACTAAACGGTCTATTTTTTACGAGCTTGAGTATTGGTCTTTTGTCTTTTCTTACACTAAGACAAAAATTTAGACATCAGGCATATCGAAAAAAATGTGTATGGAGGCCATCTTGAACCACTTTGTATGAATGATTAATTCTAAATACACTCGCAAGGCAAGACAAGACTTGCAAAGGTTGGGCATTCGAAGTGGCTTGTGGCTCGGCCAAACCAAAAACAGGAAGTGCTTGAAGCCTTAGGCTGCGTATTCTTTCACGCCAGTAGGTACCAAAAAAAGTTTTGTCAGGTTCATCATAGGAGTTAAAACTACCAGATGGGATTCGATCTTTGATTCAAGCACAAAGTGACCGAAATGGATAACCCAATATAACGGGCCTGAAGTCTCATGATGTCAATTAATGATTGCAACGTTTACTTCCTTACGTGACTTCAAAATTACTGGGGGGGGGCCCCCGATTAGATTGCAAACCAAAAATCGAGCTTGTTCCTTGTTTAAGCAAATCTGCTCTATAACTTTGATGAAGGATGACATGTTGAAAGCTCAGATCAAGGTGGTCGATATTCTGTGCGATCTTGAGCTCATAAAATCCTCCTGCTCTCTTTGACATTATGATTCACTTGGTTATCCATTTACCTCTAGAGGCTCTTAAAGGCGGGCCTATTCGCCCCCGGTGGATGTTTCCATTTGAAAGATACATGAAAGTAGGCATAAAAGGGTTATGTTACGAAATAAAGCTAAGCCGAAGGTTCGATTGCGGGCGGGGTTATGTTGCAGAGAACGCATTAACTTTAAGTTTCATTATTTTCGGGATGTTACCATGAAATTTAATCGTCCTGACCGTAATATGGATCCCCCTCCCCCAACGTGTCAGTTTCAGGTGTTCCGATCGGTATATAAATCGATTGGTTTACAGTCGTTTATTCGGTTTGATGCACAATAGTCCTGAGATCGACACGTACCGGTCCCGGTTCAAGAGGTACGTGTTTTTTTATTTTGAAACTTCTTTTTCTTAACTTATCATTTCGACGACTTATTCTAATACCATGAACGTTTTTTTAGTTTATTTCCTAACAAAGACATGAAAGAAGAATTCCCCGACTGGTTTGGGCCGCAGGTAAACTTAGACTTATTTCGTGTACTTAACTGTAAAAATAACAATATCATATTTTGTGTTCTCTATCTAATCCTATCTTCTTCATAGATCCGTCAACGTCACGTAGACAATGACAAAGACCCAGAGGTTAGCACAACCAGAGAGTTATTCGCTTTGGCTTGTGGACCAACATGGACTCCAATCTCAGTAAACTCTTGCGTAGTCGACGGTGTAAGGTATGTCGTGTACAGCCGCGATGAACGTCACACAACTCAAAATAGCGGCATTTGTTCGCCTGGCCCTGACGAAGAAATGTATTATGGTCAACTTCAAGAAATCCTCGAGTTTAAGTATTTGCTGTTCAAAGTTGTGTTGTTCCGAGTTAAGTGGTTCGACACTCGCAACCAAGGACGTAAAGTCAAACGTCTTGTCCTTAGAAACAACGTCTTGTCCTTACTTATATATATATTCAATTTCTCCAACTGAATGTAATTGTGGTGGATCACATATAAAAATTCAATAAACTTTGTAACAACCAGTAAACATCTACAAATTCATTAAACTGGTAAGTTGTAACCACCACTAATCGTCGAAACATGTTAATCATAAAAAGTTTTCCGACGGGGGTGTTATCGTGGTAGAGGACGATCTTGATATTATACATTTCGATAACTCATCTGATCTCCCACTTTCTACTAGTTTGAATGACTTGAATAATGCGACCTTGCATATAGATGGTCAATCAACGGTGGTTGACGCACCGCCAGATATCATTGATGTTCCTGACGAAGACGATGATATTATTGGTGATGATAGGACAGGCCCTTAATATTTTAGCAGATTGCTGATGCTGAAGACCTCATCAATGTTGAGATGATGGTCGTGAGAAAGTTTTATTCTAGTGAAGGAAGAAGATTGATTCTTAAGTTGTAAATTGCAAAATACACTTATATATTTGACATGAATGAATGAAATTGTTGTGGTTTGTTTAATGTGTATATTTTATTTGGTATATTTTTGTATTTGGAAGTGTGCTATGCTTAATTATTTTGTTCATAATTTCTATATGTTATGCTAATTGTACTTGTACAGATGTCAGCAGATGTTGCACCGGTCCCACGGAGTGACGGTGTTGGTGATGATGTCCCCACATAACACGTTATACCCACGGTTGCGCGTCTGGCATGCTTTGATAACAAAGGTAAGATTTTCTGGAATATAGTATGACAAATGCATAAATTTTGATACATATATTGAACGTGCTTGCCTTGAATTTTTATGACTTTATCACTAACTTGATTTTGCAGGCAAAGGTAATCGAAATCCATTTTGGGCGGCTGGGGATCACGGGCAGGCTGAATTACAGCGACAGACCCGAAACTTTCGCTAAAGGAGATGCGGTAAGCTAAAGGCCCCGTCGCCGATCAATTTTGAGCAGTAGTGAATCAAACCCTAAACCCCATCCTCGGTCACCATGCGGCTCACTGTTAATTACATCGGGGAGGTCGTTAGGAGTGTGTAGTTGTACTACCCCTCTTGGGAGAAGGTCCCGAAGGAGCGGAAGGCGGCGATCATTTCAGAGATTGGGGTCAGTTATCCTTTTATGTTTATTTCATTATCGTGTTCATTTATTTAATTGTGTATATTTATCTAAATTCGTTTATTTATGTATATCATATAAATAAATAAATATATAATTATATCCTTAACTCTGTTTTCGTTTGTTGTATATGATTGCAGAACATGTTTGACCTCAGGCCGCACCATGGATTCCTCACGAGTGGACAGAGATAGCGAAGGCAATCCAAATTGCACTTGCAAAAGCCACAATACCAACAAGGCTTCTTTCAAGGCCAAGTATTGGAAGGCAGACCCCACCACCGGGAGTTACGATCTGGAGGCGATCAGGCGGGCACGTCCCGAGGAGATTACAGCGGCTGAGTGGGATAAGTACATTAAGTTTTGGAATGATCCCAAGAACCTTGCTCGAGCCGCTCGAATCAGGCTAAACCGGCAAAAGCGCGTGGTCATATCTCGACAGGGATCCCGGTCGCTGGCTCGCCTTCGAGATGAGATGGTAATAAACTTTATAATTATTTTACATACATATATACATATATATCTGATTATACGCTTTGGTATGTTGTGATTTGTCGTTTTTAATTAGTTTAATCTTATATGCGTGTGTATGTACAGAGGCAGGCCTCAGACACTCAGGAGTACCCTTCACTCATTGACACCTTCTGGCGAACACACACTGTTGATGGGGTATTCCCTAAGGATGAGGACCGCCGCATATATGTAAGTTTTGTTTCAAAACACACTTTAATGAATTATCGAGAAAATATGTACAATCCCCGACTAATATATTTACTATCTTGTGTTTTTGTCACTACATAGGAGGAGATGAAAAGGCTTGAGGCTACGGGTGAGTACACGGAGGATGAGATCAATGCGTTGGCAAGAGGGGGTAAGCTTCGTGGGCACATTCCCGGTGTGGGTCGGGTATTGCCATCACGGGCCACATCCAGCATGTATGCACGCCCGACAAGTCGCTCAAGAGCATGCATAGAAAGGTAGACTTTATGATGAGTCTTTTCAGAAGCGACTCCAAGTACTCGGATATGTTTAAGGAGTTTGAGTCGGGTGGTGCTAGCGGGAGTGGCGGGTGTGGTGATGACGAGGAGGGTGGCGATGATGAGGATGGCGATAGTGATGATTAGTTATGTTATATATTAGTTAGTATGCTACATTATTACTTTATGTTGATTTTGACGACATTTAAACACTTGTTTCCCTATCTTGTTATGTCTATATAATTAGTTAGTAAGCCCCGTTTAGTTATGTTATATATTAGTTAGTAAGCCCCGTTTATGACTAGGAATCCCCGTTTTGTAGACTTATTCGGATTTTGGACGATTTAGCTTTATTATCTTTTGGTTTTGGTACAAGTTGTGATGTATTTGTATTGCGTTGATCCGTTTACTTTGTATTTGTGTTTTGGTACAAGTTGTAATGAGTCTATACAGGTTTTGATACAGGTTTGTTATTTGGTAGATTTTTTCCGAAAAAAATCTAGAAAACGTCTGCTGTGTAGGTTGTATTTTAAAAAAAAATGCAGACTTTTCCCCAGCGACATGTCGCTGGGGAAACTTGATTTTAAATTTTTTTTTTAAAGTTTTCCCCAGCGACATGTCGCCGGGGAAACTTAATTTAAATTTTTTAAAAACGTTTTCCCCAGCGACATGTCGCTGGGGAAACTTGATTTTAAATTTTTTAAATTTTAAATTTTTTAAAAACTTGATTTAATAAAATCTTTCCCCAGCGACATGTCGCTGGGGAAAGTATTTTCCAAATGTTTTAAAAAATATTCCCCAGTGTCGCTGGGGAAAAGTCATTCTAAATTTTTTTTTAAAACTTTCCCCAGCGACATGTCGCTGGGGAAAAGTTTGCCACCGTGGCACAAATTGTTTGACTGAAAAACGAGTGGGACCCACATCTTCGCTGGGGATTATCGCTGGGGATTGTATCCCTGACGAGGATTCCCCAGCGACATTTCGATGGGGATAGTTTTCCCCAGCGACATGTCGCTGGGGAAAGCCCCGAAATGTTGCTGGGGAAAACCCCGATTGTTGTAGTGTTAGCCCTCTGGAACACTAACACGCAATGTCAGTAATGAAAGCGTCTGAGAACCTTAGGCTACCATTGAAAGACATAGAATTAGCAACTAAAAATTTCAGCGAGTATTGGAAAGGGTGGATATAGTGTGGTGTACAAAGGAGAACTCTCTATCGCCGGTAGACCAACCACAATAGCAATGAAAAGGTTAAATGAGACATTAGGCCAAGGGTTAAAGGAGTTTCTGACCGAGATTCAGTTATCAATATCATAAGAATGTTATCTCTCTTTTAGATTACTGTGATGAAGGAAATGAGAAGACTCTCATTTATGAGTATGAGGATAATGGAAGTTTCTAATATTTATATGGATATCTAGGGCATTTGGTACAAAAGATTGTTGAAAGTCATGCTTATTTTTTTTAAAAATAAGCTACTTAGAATATAAGCTTTGTTTGACATAAAAGATTATAAAAATAATAATCTTCCATAATCTTTAAATTTAAGGGCCCGTTTGGTTTGAATGCAAGATTTACTCTTGGGATAGGATGAATAGATGGCGGTTTAGGATTGAATTTTATCACTTCAAATCAGATGTTTGGTTTCTTCTGGTTTTCAAAGTCATCATAATTTTTTATTTTTATTTTTAATTATGTTTGGTTTGTTATTATAGAATGTGTGAAAGACCAAGAGTAAATACAAATATTAATAGTCACAACATAACATATCAGATATACAATCGTAGATAAGATTTCAAAATTAAAATGAGTACAAATCCCAAAAGGTAATACAATACTATATAAACATAGTGGGTATTTTTTTCTACGAAGACATGAAACTAACACCGAAACAAGAAACGATTGTACAAAATGGTTTACAACAAAACACCCTTCGAAACTATGAGGAGTAGCACTGGGTAACCAAATTAAACTTAGCAGCAGCCTAAACACTAGCAAAATATGACAACGAAAATTTCTAATATGAGACCCAATACCGCACACAACCTGCAAAAGAGTCGCGCAATCCAGTAAACATCAAGTATTTCATACTTCTCTCCAACTATTGAACATTTGATGCGCTAAATCATTTCTAAAGTTAGACCATTCATTCGTTGGATTAATATGTGCTAAATAATCGTCATCTCCTAATGGTTCTCCATCTTCAATCTCGTCTTCTTCAGCTTGTTCAACTTCTAGCGGATCAACACTCATGTACTTCCTTATTAGATTATGTAGAAGACAACAAGCAAGAATAATGCGGACTTGAGTACCTATTGGAAAAAACGAAGGGGAAGCTAATATCTTCCAACGCCCTTTTAGCAAACCAAAACATCTTTCGATCACATTTCGAGCCTTTGAATGTTTCATGTTAAAATATTCTTCGGCACTTCGTGGTTGTTGACCATAAAACTCGTTGAGGTGATATCGTTCACCTCGAAAGGGGGCTAGGAATCCAGAATATCCGGCATCCACTAAATAATAGCAACCTTTAAATTTGAACACGAAAACTATATTAGTGTGACAGTAGGGTCGGGTTGACCCGACCCGAACCCGAACCCGAACCCAAACCCGATAAGGCTTATCAGGTTGTTTTGACCCGAACCCGATAACCTGATAGTGTTATCGGGTCGGGTTCGAGTTAGATAACTATTGTTATCGGGTCAACCGGATAAGACACGAAAATCAATATTTATTTTTTTCTGCTAATATTTTTAAAAGCTTAGTACCAGTTGTTCGACTTATGCAACTTTTATGGTGATTAAGGATATACTAACTACATCCGTAATTGTGTTTATATTATCTATTGTGACTTATTAATATCTACTAGGTAGTAAACTATGATGCACAATAATATTTTGTTTTGGAAGTTACTCGATCTTGAAAGTTACATTTTTATTTTGATTTGTAAAGTAATGATGCACCAATAGCATTTGTAAGTCAGTTAAAAATAAGTAAGATGCATCAGTAGCCATGTAAAGGCATGCTAACTTAAAAAGAGTAAATGATAACATGTTAAAATCTTGTTGCGAAAAATATACCTTGAGGAATTTTTAGACCATCTTCCCTGCTTATGGAATCCCTTAACACACGACCATCATGCGCCGAACCCTCCCATCCAGGTAAAACATATATGAATTGCATGTTTGGACAACAAACACCTAACACATTTGTTGCTATGTTTGATTTTCTAGTCCGATACCTTGGTTTTTGATCGGATGGAAGGGTGACTCTAATTGAAGTCCCGTCTAAAGCACCTAGACAGCCCTTTAATTTCCACATTCGATAATTAATAATCAACAACAGATTAATATGAACAAGAGATTAAATAAAACAGAAGTTACCTTAAAAGATCCCCATCGATCGCTATCACAATCTTTTGTAATAGGTTGTGGCTTTTGAAGTAATTCATCGTGCAATTTTAAGATGGCTAAAAGACATCGATTAAATTGTCGACTTATAGTTTCTCCACTTCTTAAAAATAGTAAGCTAATCGTTCTATTCTTTTTGTGATGAGACATTGCATATAGAGAAAAGTGCACACAATTTCTTCTAATGTCATATTTTTTGTGCCTTTTAAACCTCCAATATCTCTTACCATCTTGCACAATGTTACAACTGTACTTCTGTCCATCCGAAGCTGACTGATACAAACGATGTCCGATTCTTTTGTTAGCCTGTTTAACCAAATCATTCTCTCGAGCCATTCTTGTTCGTTGCTTTTTATTAGAGGCCTTTTCTTTATTGTATACGCACAATGTTTCATTGACGAAACCAAGTCATAAAGACAACATTAAACACACTAACAAGCGAATTCATAATCTCGACCATACGAAGAACATTGCGTTTCCTGCTACTGATAGGGCTACGTGCCATTTTCTTATACAAAAAACATATGTAAAAGGTCATTTTCTTTTAAGCATCCTATTTGAAGTTCTCTTTATAGATTTCTAGCAACTATTATTTTCAAATAACATCAAATTGATTATATAACATGATAGCAAAAAAAAGAACACTAGGTTGATTAGCACATAAAAGTACGTTGCCATCTTAGTTAATAAGAATGATAAGATATGTATGAGAACAAAATGCTAAAACACAAGTTTTTCCAATCTCACTCTCAAACCCACTTACACAAGTTTTCATTAAATAACAACATCAAAATATTACCAATCAAATATATCTTACCCAGAAACAATCCATTGCATTCAATATTAAAAGCAAAAACAAAGATAATTCAACCTCATCAAGAGTTGATTTATTTTGATATATACATGAAAAAGAAAACAATCAATCGACAAAAAAAAGTTAGGGTTTAAAGTGATTACCTCTTATGATAAAATTACAATGATGGAATTATCAACAAGTATTAGTGGGATTTTGATCAAGATGAAATGAAAAATGTCAGATGATTTTTTTATGAGAGAGAAAGAAGTGGGTAGTGTCAAAAGAGAGAGGAGAGATTGTTGTAAACTAGTGGATTGTGCCAGGATTTGTCAAAAGTAAAAGATTCGGGTTTGAGTCCTATTTTTAGAATCCATCCCCCTCAACCAAATGACTTTTATCAAGTCCAAAGTTTATCCCAAGCCCAAAACCCACAAAACAAACGGGCCCTTACTTTTGACAAATCCTGGCACAATCCCCTGGTTTACAACAATCTCTCCTCTCTCTTTTGACACTACCCACTTCTTTCTCTCTCATAAAAAAATCATCTGACATATTTCATTTCATCTTGATCAAAATCCCACTAATACTTGTTGATAATTCCATCATTGTAATTTTATCATAAGAGGTAATCACTTTAAACCCTACATTTTTTTGTCGATTGATTGTTTTCTTTTTCATGTATATATCAAAATAAATCAACTCTTGATGAGGTTGAATTATCTTTGTTTTTGCTTTTAATATTGAATGCAATGGATTATTTTTGGGTAAGATATATTTGATTGGTAATATTTTGATGTTGTTATTTGATGAAAACTTGTGTAAGTGGGTTTGAGAGTGAGATTGGGAAAACTTGTGTTATAGCATTTTGTTCTCATATATATCTTATCATTCTTATTAATTAAGATGGCAACGTACTTTTATGTGCTAATCAACCTGGTGTTCTTTTTTTGCTATCATGTTATATAATCAATTTGATGTTATTTGAAAATAATAGTTGCTAGATATCTATAAAGAGAACTTCAAATAGGATGCTTAAAAGAAAATGACTTTTTACATATGTTTTTTGTAGAAGAAAATGGCACGTAGCCCCATCAGTAGCAAAGCAACATCAATGTTCTTTCGTATGTCGGAGATTATGATTCGCTTGTTAGTGGTTTATAATGTTGTCTTTATGAACCTTGGATTCAATGAAACATTGTGCGTATACAATAAAGAAAAGGCCTCTAATAAAAAGCAACGAACAAAAATGGCTCGAGAGAATGATTTGGTTAAACAGGCTAACAAAAGAATCGGACATCGTTTGTATTAGTCAGCTTCGGATGGACAGAAGTACATTTGTAACATTGTGCGAGATGGTAAGAGATATTGGAGGTTTAAAAGGCACAAAAAATATGACATTGGAAGAAATTGTGTGCACTTTTCTCTATATGCAATGTCTCATCACAAAAAGAATAGAACGATTAGCTTACTATTTTTAAGAAGTGGAGAAACTATAAGTCGACAATTTAATCGATGTCTTTTAGCCATCTTAAAATTGCACGGTGAATTACTTCAAAAGCCACAACCTATTACAGAAGATTGTGATAGCGATCGATGAAGATCTTTTAAGGTAACTTCTGTTTTATTTAATCTCTTGTTCATATTAATCTGTTGTTGATTATTAATTATCGAATGTGGAAATTAAAGGGTTGTCTAGGTGCTTTAGACGGGACTTCAATTAGAGTCACCCTTCCATCCGATCAAAAACCAAGGTATCGGACTAGAAAATCAAACATAGCAACAAATGTGTTAGGTGTTTGTAGTCCAAACATGCAATTCATATATGTTTTACCTGGATGGGAGGGTTCGACGCATGATGGTCGCGTGTTAAGGGATTCCATAAGCAGGGAAGATGGTCTAAAAATTCCTCAAGGTATATTTTTCGCAACAAGATTTTAACATGTTATCATTTACTCTTTTTAAGTTAGAATGCCTTTGCATGGTTACTGGTGCATCTTACTTATTTTTAACTGACTTACAAATGCTATTGGTGCATCATTACTTTACAAATCAAAATAACAATGTAACTTTCAAGATCGAGTAACTTCCAAAACAAAATAGTTACTGGTGCATCATTAGTTTACTAACTAGTAGATATTAATAAACATAATAGATATTAATAAACACAATTACTGATGAAGTTAGTATATACCTTAATCACCATAAAAGTTGCATAAGTCGAACAACTGGTACTAAGCTTTTAAAAATATTAGCAGAAAAAAATAAATATTGATTTTCGTGTCTTATCGGGTTGACCCGATAATAGAGGTGCACAAATAAACCGGTTTTCGAACCGGAACCGGTTTGAACCCGAGGAACCGAACCGGTCAAAACCGGTTT
>BQNB010131342.1:0-18798 GCA_026074375.1 Tanacetum coccineum
TTCGAAATGCTTTTTGGCCTAAAAATAAGCACTAAATCAAACGAAATAAGCAACACGGTTTCAATTTTTGTTTAGAAAATGTAGTTTTTTTGCATATAAGGTTTGGATTTTAGGGTTCTTTTGGTATGATTTTTTTGATTTTGGTATGGGTTTTATGGAAATGTTGATACCAAAAGACAGGGATCTTTGTTTGTATTTTTGGAAGTTTTCTTAACCCTTTTTTATACAGGTGTTTGGGATAAAGCATTTGGATATACACATGATATTCTTTATATATTAACCGCAAGATCTCGAAATAGATCACACAATCTTATTTCATATTCTGATAACTGCAATGCCTATGGAACTAACAACGGGTTTACTGCAGGGTGTTAATACAAATAAACCGGTTTTAAACAAAACGTTTTACAATCAACTTAGACTAAGGTTTTATTAATGACAAAACATAACAAACCTCTTATTATCTCACAAACATGATTTCTTTACTATCTCCCATCTTTGTAGAAATACACATGCAACTTGAAAAAGTACACAAATCTTTTTAAACCCTAACTTTACACAAAATCATCTTACACTTATTAATTTAATTATTTCATTTAGTGTATAATCAAATGCAGCAAATCCAAGGAAAATCTCATAAGATTACATAAGATTTCTCAAGATTTTGCAAATCAAAATCCGAATTTAGTTACTGTTTGCCGGTGCCCTTAGTTTTGCAAGCCGGTGCCATTGGTAAACAGCACCGGAAGAACCGGCCTACAGTAAAATGTTTGGCTATAAATACCAAGCCATTTCTCATGTTTTGACACACCTTTCTCATCTAATCTTCTCTCTAATCAACTGATCTCTCTCTCTCTAGCATCTCTTCTTCTAATTCTTGTGTAGGTAGTTCACTTCAAGAAAGGAATTGCCAAATACGCAAAAGTTTCAAGCACACATCAAAAGTGTTTTGATCTTGATTCTTCTTCTTACTTCTTTCAAAAGATCATCTTGCTGTGATTAATTGTTGTATTGTTAGTTATACATCAAGTGTAGTTGTGTTATCATCGATTCTCGTGTGTGAGAAATTCGGTGATCATCTTTGTAACCTAAAGAAGTGTACCATCGTTGTAAAGGATTCTCCGCCAAGTGAAAGGAGCTCGGTGACTAGTGTTTAACAAATTCTCGAGTAGGTGACTCGGGGAGTGGAGTAAGGCAAGGAAGGTGCCCTTGTAGCCGAACCACTATAAATACTTGTGTCCCGGTGATCTCTTTCTATACTTTATCTTTCTTTACTCTTACATATCTGACTTATTAATTGTCAAACATCAATATCTGGATAACTTCACAAAAAGTTTCAAAAATGTTAAACAAATCTAAAAAGATCAAATAATATTGGAAAAACTATTCAACCCCCCCCCCTTCTAGTTTTCCATAAGAACTTTGAATATTTTCAAGTTTAGTTTTTAATTCTTCCTTTTCTTTTACAGCTTCTGCTAATAGTTTCTTATGATATGTGAGCACATTAGTTTTATCATCTAAATCAATTTTCATAAACCTAATTTTTTCTTCATAAACAAGTTGATTTTTCTGATGACAGACCAATTGAGCTTCTACCTTTTTTAAAGCTTGAGTATAAGCTTGAATTTCTATATTAGCATCACCAAGTTGTTCCCTTTGTTCATCATATAATTTCTTAAGCTTAGCATAAGATTCCATATATTCTTTTGAACAAGATGTTACCTTAGTGTTCAAGCCTGAATTGTTGTAAGCCATCAAAGCAAAGTTTTTTTGCTCATCTTCTGCATGACCAGTCCAATCAACACCATCCCCATCAAGAGTTACCAAAGCTTTAGGTTCCTCATGTTTTCTAGGTCTCCTCTCATTGTCTTTTGCTTTATATCCAGTGTTTCCTGCATCTCTCCTTCTACTTTCTTGATTTCCTTTTGATCTACACTCTCTAGCAAAGTGCCATGTGTTGTGGCAATTGAAGCACTCAACCTTGGTCTTGTCAAATCCAACTGGTTCATTGGCATCAAACTGCAGCTTTCTCCCTGTCTTCTTATAAAACTTCTTTAATCTCATGGAAATCATGACCACTTGCTATTTCAAATCCATCTCTTCTAAATCAAACTCATCAACTTGTTCAAGATATTCATGATCCAATTGTGGACCACTTGATTGATTAGCAAAGAAAGAGTACGTGAGTTCATCAGTGTATGATAAAGAGCCTTCCTTTTGTGAGTTATGGCCAGAAGAAGTAGAAACACCATAACAATACAGACCTAATACATTTCTCAGACCGATAACATTCTTGTATGTCCGTTAATAAATTAAGGCTTACAATCACCCCTAAGTTGAGGTCTTTTTCTTCAAACTCCTCTGTATCACTGATACATTGAAGGTAATACTTAATAACGTTTAAGCTTTGCCCTTGTTTTATGGTCTTGTCTGGGGGGTAATGGCTAATTGTCATCCATGCTTTGTATCATGATTTTGAGCCTTTACTTTTGACATTAATTCTTGAGATTGTTATCTGCATCATCACCTTGACTTGAATCATCTTGATTATGAATTTCCTTGATTAACTTGTGCTCTTGACCTACTATGCTTCATACATGTTACATTTATTGTTTGACATATTAATTATAAGTCCCTAACAATCTCCCCCAATTGATGATTCTTTATTTGACTTTGAGGCTCTTTGATGGTGGGGAAGATTTAGAAATCAACTTTCATCGACGTTGAATGATTGACTTAGAAAGCTTGGTATTGCATGTGGTTTTATGGAATCCGACTTCGCTGGAATGAGGCTGCAAACACTTGTCGTCTTTATCCTGAAATTAAACAGTTAGCAATAAAAGATGAATAGGCTTTGTCATTCATTCTTGAGTTCGGTTTTGCATTAACCTCCGATTTGCCCCGTTTTAATAGTATAAAATACTATACCTTGATCAGTAGATTCCAAAAATTCGAGCGCGTGAGGTACAGCGGGCGCTGGTGATATTTCTACGCGCGCGCGGAAGCTGCTCTGTAGGATCTTCTACACAGATGTATTAGATTCACAATGCATTGCTAGTTTCTCTTACAATATACGTCTCAAAAGCAGACCAACACGGAAGAGAGAATACAGAAGTTACTATCTATCAGATTAAGCTCGTTCAATGCATTTCTGGACCAAAATTGATATCCGTTTATCACAACTTTGATCATATAGAATCTTGCAAGTTCACCTACCAAAGCTTGTTTTACGTTGGTATCAAGCAAGATTTCCATCGTTTAGACTGTGAATACTTGAGTTTCACTCAATTTCCTGGCAAGATCTCTAAGGATACATGCTTAGTACACTTTTGTTACAGCTTGTGAATTTTAGGTGTTCACAAGTGAAGTTTTGACATTGTGGTCCCTAATGAGATATTTATTAGTCTAATGATCTCCTTCTGCTTAATTCGAATTTGTGCACTTTTCGTTAGTATCGGGAGGCTGAGCAACTGGGCCCACAATTCAATATTAACAATCTCGGAGTGAATGTCAATAGATAACGTGAATCTCCGTACAAATTGAGACATGTTTCTTTTGGAAGAAACCTGAATGGATGGGAAGGTTTTGTGCATTGCATCACTGGTCCATGATTCGTCTTCAATATCAACAAGCATCTTGTGTGATTTTGATTGATTATGTATTGACCCCGATTTCTCCTAAGGCGTAAAGAGGGCTTCTTTCTTTTCACCCTTTATCCATACATTTTCTATTTTTAATTTCTTTAGAGCCCCTTCAATGCTTCTTACCAAGACTCATTACTAACAAACCGTGTTGTGATTTTTTTCCATGTTAGCTCAATCTTATCGCATTCTTCCCTTATACACGATTTCATCTCAATCATACCTAAGGACTTGCTAATTCCTAACTATGGTGTGTCCTTGGGTAGATCCCTCCTCTTTGGTAGGATCGTAGAACTTATACCTAACCTATACCAGCGCGGAAAGAGTGCGCGGAAGGCGCAGGAAGAGCGGTGAGCGGTGATGAACTGTGTGGAGAGAGAAGTGTGGAATTTGTTGGGTTATAGAGATCGAACCTTAAAACATTTCTCCATTGTTATTTACAAATACCCCCCTACACATGTGATCACGAGATTCGAAATTGGTTTTAGGGGGGCACGATGAAGGAAATAATGTAGTGCACTTAGATTCTTAAAGATCACATTCGTATATAACAAATTTAATCACATTTTCTCCCCTTATTTTTAAATAATAAACATCTTAAGTAATTTAAATACAAATTGATTAAAATTTGAACAATGAAAAATTCCATGAGGAGAAAAATTATACCACGATATTGCATGAATTCAGATTCCGATACCTCCTCTTCAACAGTATATGTGGGATACCAATATTTATTAAAACTTGACATTGGAATGAAAAATTGATATGACACCATAAAATGTTGAAGACGGAGCGAGATGCCTTAGTGAACAATGTATATTATTAATTTCATTAAGTTTCCACATCTTTAATTTCACAAAATGTGTTTTGGATACATAAAATTGGACATTTATGAGATTGTATTCCGACACATAAAAAGGCTTTGTTTTAAAAAGCTCCCCTCAGCAATGGTTCACATTAAAATGACATCGCGAACTATAATTCTTTGAAAAATTATTCGAGGAAGGAGTTTGAACACACAAGATTTAACAAATTACCACTTTTTATGGAAAAATACCACAAATTATATGTAGACCAATTTTGACATTGAAAAGTTCTTTTTTGAAAAATTATGTTCAAACGATTTTAAAAACAGATAGAAGACTTCCAATTTCTCTTCTATTTTAGATAAGCGCACTGAAGCGTACACTTCAAATCCCTTATTACATACGGGACCGAGTCTGCAGTGAAATGTAACATAAGTCAGAGAAAAAATTAGAAATGACATTGTTTTTGAAAGCATTTGAAACTCTTATTCAAACTAACATTTACACGTCCGTGTCGATGTTGGAATCAACAGTTTCACACTGTACGAAAATGTTTATACCGGCTTTCCAAGAGACATGTTCGAGAAGGAATTCTTTTTGTATTGTTGAAATTATTTGATTTTATTATTTAGTTTTCCTAGTTTTAGATTTTTCCAATTTTCTTTGTTATTTTTAAATTTTTTCTTATTTCTTTTTCAATTATAAAATCAACAATAAAGGAGAATAAAATATTTACAAATTGATGTTAAGATGGATCAAGCAGATTCAATGCCGAGAATCTCCAGTTCATCTGGAGTCAAACATCTCATAACCGAGTCGTCTACAAGAATAACTTAAACCTATGTTCCGATAAAAGCTTTAGTAAACAAGTCAGACTAACTGGTATTCAGTTCACAAAGAATAATTCAACAATAACCCTATTAACCTGTCCTTTTAGAAGTGATATTTGCCAATCGAGTGCTTGGTACGAGAATGATAGCCTGGATTGCACGAGATGCTAATGCTGCCTTTGAAGTCACAATACATAGTATTTTATCAAAGTGGATAGCCATAATCTGTGAGCTAAGTTTCTCATCCATAGAAAAATTGTGCGCAGCACGCGGATAAAAGACACATACTTCGGCCCCTTTTTCTGCTGAAGACTTTGAAGTGCAGTCCTGCTTTTGTATGACCAGGCTGACAACTTATCACCACTATGAAATGTATGCCACTAGATGTACCTTACTAAAGCGAGACAGAAGCCCGCAGAATCCGAATAGAAAAAGCAGTGTAGTTCCAAACCGGTTGTTCCTTCTGGATACTAGAGACCCCTGTTAATGGAGTCTTTAGTACCAAAGATCCGTTTTAATTAAAAATAACCGCAGTGAGATGTTTCTCAGTCGGTCTCGCTTGATAACGAGCACAATAACATGTTGCATGTACAATATATGGTCTACTTGCTGTTAGGTACATGAGTGCGTCCGACATACTAACGAAATTTTGTTTGGTCTACAGAGGTAGCCACTCAATCATCAACACAGAGTGTTTTTGTAGCCATTGGTAAACAATGCTATCACATGATGTCATACCATGCTTTTTAAGTACTCTTGAGCATACTTAACTTGTTTTATAAAAATACCACAGGGGATTGTGATCTGAATCCTAAGAAGAAATTTCAGCTCCCCCCAGCATAGACATATCAACCAAACTTGCTTTGCATTAGTTTTACAATCGATTTGAAGTTTTTGGATTCGTAGAACCCAAAATTATGTCATCATCGTAAATTTGCACAAGCAGTATGTCTTCCCTATTGTTTAGTTATGAAGAAAGGGGGCTAGGGGGGGGGGGGGGGGGGGGGGGGGGGGGGGGGGGGGGGGGGGGAACATAGTCAATCAATAGAACCTTTTGATTAAGTCCTATCGGGATAGCCAAGAAGTTGGAGAGTTCATCATAACCAACGCTCATTGGCCTTTTTGGAGACCATATATCTTCCTCCGAGACGATAAACTTGTCAAGGATGATATGGGTCCAACAAATTCCCATCTGGTTGGTTTACTTACACGTCGATCTAACTCGCGTCAGAGTCTCGTAAGAGAACGCGGTCTTTGTTGTTTATGAAAAAACGTCCATTATTGTACACTGTGAATGTTTTATGGGCAGTATACGCATTGAACAACCGTACAGCTTCCACCGAGCAACTGGTGCAAATGACGCTTCGAGACTCAATTCCTCCTTTGAGATTATCCATTTAATCCATCTTAGCCACAAGACGATATTTTGTTGCGAATGACATTATTTTTCCTCATCACTTTGTTGTTTCAGAGCCACTTAGTTAATGAAAAAAAGGAAAACCTAAAATTTTGCAGAGCGTCTTTCGACCTAAATTCCTATACATCTCATCATCAAACTGATAAAGATTCTTCCTGGCATTGATTCAATCCATACATGAATCACCATGGCTTCTTTGATGTGACTTCGGTTTAGTTTCTACTCACGGTGAGTTGCGAACATACACATCCTCACCATCGGTTTCTAGCTGACGTCTTATCTAAACTGATTGAGAAGGATTTCCAATGACTTTTTCTAATGGATGATACTTTTGTCCAAAACATTGTGCAGAAGGATGGGTGTTGATAGAAAGTATGCATGTTTGACGAATCAACATGACGAACGATGTCATCCCCCTTGCACTTATACCGGTGTACTGAAGATGTTGATAAATTCTCGTCGTCAATGTGCATTTTCTGTAATGGTTTCTTTCTGCTTGAATAATGCTCCCATGGTGCAGTGACAGTTGGTACTTGAGTTGGAGATTGATGTGTTGAATGAATGTTCAATGGAGGTGGATCTGCAACATCGGTTGTTATAGAAGTGTGAGTTGTGTTATGTTGTTGACGTTTATCAGGATTATCAGGAGCATGTACATCGGAAGACTTTGACACAACAGGAGAATTTCCATTGAGTAATTCACTGAACATCAGACTATGTAGCAATTCCATCTCATTTGACGTTGTTACTGTGTCACCAACTTGAGGAACATTTTCTTGACTTTGTAGACCGGGACCTAAACTGTCTTGTTCAAGTACCGTTGTTAAACATTGTGGACCAGGGTCAGAACTGACGTGATGTGACGCCATTTGAGGCAATTCCTCAAAGTTAACATGAATTGTTTCAACTATCAATCTTGTTCTCTTGTTAAATACCCTGTAAGCCTTTGACTGAGTAGAATACCCAACAAAAATACATGCATCACCTTTTTCCTTCATTTTATCAAGATTTTCACCATCTCTGACGATGTAGCAAAGAGAACCAAAGATGTGAAAGAACTTGACTGACGGTTTCCGGGCATTGATGATATGATAGGGTGTTTTCTCATGTCGAGGAATTACAAGTGAACGGTTTTGAGTAAAACATGCTGTTGCAATTGCTTCAGCCCAGAAGAACAAAGGAACTTTAGCGGCGCTTAGCATTGTTCGAGCAGCCTCAACAAGAGTACGGTTCCGTCTTTCGACAACGCCGTTTTGTTCAGGTGTTCGAGCAGTTGACGTTTCGTGTCTTATTCCCTCTTTTGCAAAGTATGCATGAAGAGTTTTATTAAGAAATTCCGTGCCTTTGTCAGTTCGAACTGTTGTAACTTGAGCATGAAGTCCTCTTTGGACAAGTGTGAGGAAATCAATGAGAACTCCAGGTGTTTCGTCTTTGGACCTCAAGAAGTGAGTCCAAGTATATCGGGAGTAGTCATCAACAATTACGAGAACATATTTCTTTCCATTAATGCTTTCTACCCGCATTGGACCACATAAGTCCATGTGTAGAAGTTGTAACCGTCTTTTTGAGCTCGGGGTAGTCTTAGTGTGAAAAGACTTTCTTTTTGCTTTCCGCTCACAAGAAGAACACAGATGATCTTTGACGAATTTTAATTTTGGAAGGCCATTCACAATATTATTCTTTGAAAGCAAGTTGATGGTGTCGAAGTTTAAATGAGATAGACGACGATGCCATAACCATGCTTGAGACGATGTTGCTTTAGCCATTAAGCAAATTGGATTGGGAGTTGTTGAGAGTCTTGAAGGAGTTATGGAATACAAATTCTGTGCCACGAGACCTGTGAGAAGATCATTTCCCTTCAAATCACGGATGTAACATGTAGACTTCTGAAAAGCAACTTCCAAATCCGCATCAACAATATTGGACCAACGGAGAATTTATTGTGATTAAAGCCCTTTGACGTAATTATACCATTTTGTTAGTAATAGCACCTTGAACCAGATCTCCATAACCAAGAATTGGTGCAATTTGATCATTTCCAAACTTCACCGTGCCCAGAAATTTCTCCACAAAATTAGTTAGAAGCTTGAGATTTCCGGTCATGTGCTTTGAGCACCCAGAGTCTACGATGAATAGAATTATCTCGACGAGCTGCAAAAGAATTAGAAGACAATAGAGTATTGGACACAGTAGAGCACCTAGGAGTCTTATGTTCCAAAATATTAGCAGTTCTAGATGCATTTCCTAGAGGCATACTAACGTTTGGGTTAACATTTCCTTTTTTAGACTTAGGTTTTATTACTTGTTTGTTTCAAAATTTAACCATGTTGCCCTGATTTTAAAGATTGATTTTGATATTTAAGTTCGAGAGCAATGCAATGTGCTTCCATTCTTGAAAAATCTTTTTGAAATTGGGCAACTGTCTCTTTGAGCAAAATATTTTCAGACTCGAGTGATTGTTTTGAGTATTCAGTTGTCTGGTTATCAGGTGATGAATCAAGCATAGGACTTTTAACTTGACATGTTTCAGGATACTGGTCAACCCTACCTTCATTAATGATTTCAGGTTGCTCAGTATGTTGTTGTCCGATAGCAAAGATATTACATCCAGCAGTCAATTGTACCTCAGCCATTGGCTCTTCGTCATATATGGGTCTGATATCTGCATCATCAGCATCTGTATCATTCCCTGACCTACTGTTGTCATCTTGCACTGTTGAGTCTGTCCTAATGCTTTCTGTGTCAACCAAATCAGCATCTAATGCTTTACCCATATCAATCTTACTCTCTTGCATCTGCATCTGTCTTTTATTCACCCTTCTTTCATACTGTCTTTTATGACGTGTTCTTTCAGCAACGGACTTCTTAACATTACCCAGGTGTTGGAGTAGTGTATCTCTGAAGTGTTGAACCTTGATTCCAGTGTATTCAACAAAGTACGTGTCTGTCATTTGACTGTCATAATCCAATGTAAACTTTGAATCGATGAACTTTTAGAACTGGTTGTTTACCACCCAAAAGGCTGTCATGGATCCATCTTCTTGAAATTCATCTTTGTCAAGTTGCTTTTGTAGTTGAGCTACGTTGAGGAGCATTGTTCTTGTGAAAGTATCAACATCTTGGCCAAAGAGTGACTTGGAAGCCCGTTTGAATCAATGTTCGATGCGAGTGCCTTTTAAGTTATCTTTGGAAAGACTTGAAGTGTGAATGAAGAGATCAAAAAATATGCATGCAATCTTTCTTTTGCTTGTAAACATTTGTATTTGATTGCATTGAACATCTTGTGGTTTAGAATTCAAGCTGTATTCCTTTGCTGATTTGTTGGATGCAGTCTCTGAATTACTGTCTTCTTTCTCAGAACAAGAGTTTTGTTTGACAACTAAATCAACTTTTCAATGAATCAGTATTCATGCTTGGGTTTGATTTGGAATGTCTTATTGTGTCTGCTTCATAATAGTCTTTTGTTTCAACAAATGTAGAGTTCGTTGTTGATGAAGAATTATCTCAAGCATGTATTTTTGAATGGAATCTATGGTACAGATCATTGCATCATTGAAGGATTGAGCATTGTATCGTGTATATTTCCTCATACGCTCTTCGAATTCTGAATTGAAAGCATTTTCAAACTTTGTTTTGAGATTAGTCAAAGTAGTTGTGCAATCAGTCCTAGAAAGTATATCTTTAGTAAGATGTTGTTCTAGTAAATCCAAGTCTTGGGAGAACGTTCTCTTGAAGATAGGCATCGTGCCATAGTCTTGTAAAGTTTCTGAGAGAAACTTAAATAGAGACTTGATTTCTTTAAGACTGTGCATGCATCTACTTCTTGAAAGTTGTGTCTTCTCTTGAATGTTAGAAATTGAACACGAAGAAACTGTGTCATACTGAAGAACACTTGATGTTTGAGTTTGCAAATTGGTATTTGAATTTGACATTTTGATGAAGTTGTGAATGGATATCGGATCTTAAGTAGGTAAAGTGATTGTTGTTGTGGATTGAAATCAATTAACGTTCACGGGATTTTACAAATCTTTGATTAAAACCGAGAAAAGAATCGTATCTTTCGCGGGATTTTACAAAATCAAGAAGAAACCGTAAAACAAAAATGAATTGATGTTGGAATCGTTGTTGTCGTTGAAGAACGTAAGCTTTTGAAACGAGTAATGAGCTTAAAACGGCAAACGGTGCACAAACGATTCACTTTGAGGACAAATGGGCTGAAATGAAGTAGGTAAGGACTAACAATGTAATTCTTTTTCAACAAGGAGGGTTAAAGGGCTAACTAAGGATGAGTTGTGAAACAACCTTAAAGTCTAGGGACCGAAATTGCAAATTTCCACTTTTAATTAATAATCAAAAACGTTTCCCTCCATGCACACGTCTTTTTCATTTTCAAATTTATGAAACATGTTACCGTTTGACGTTTTCTTTCTCGTGGAGTCGTACGTTTGTCGTCGGTGAAAACCGAATATACCACGTTGATCGAAACGATGTCACGAACACGATGGTATAGATTATATGTCCCGTACTTGAACGTCACTCGAACCGAAAAACCGAAAATAACCTTAAACGTGTAGAATTTGTTCGTGTCTTGATTTTTACTCGTTCGATTCTAAAGTTATTCACTCGTTTGGTTCTCAAAATTTCACTCGATCGGTCTTCTAAATTTTTCACTCGTTCGGTCCATTAAATTTTTTTACTCGTTCGGTCCTTGTATGTTGGAGCTCGTTCGGTTGTAAAAGTTAGGAACTCGTTCGGTCGTTTTTAGAATGTTGCTCGTTCGGTCCTTGTTGATGATTTGAGACTCGTTCGGTGGTCTTTGTTTTTCTACTCGTTCGGTTCTTTTAAAATGACACCCGTTCGGCTCTTAAGAAATACACTCGTTCGGCTCTTAAGAAATACACTCGTTCGGTTCATTCAAAGAGTACACTCGATCGGTGGTCTTTGAATTTTACTCGTTCGGTCGTTGATGATTTGAGACTCGTTCGGTGTTCTTTGGGTTTTTACTCGTTCGGCTCTTCAAGATTGAACTAGATCGGGTCTGTTTTTTTTTTCAAACTAAATAAACTGTTTTTTTTTTCGTTCGGTGGTACTAAATAAACTACAAAGAACAAAACAAACAAAAAATTTGACGTGAAAAGAAAAACTCACAGTAACACAACTTGGTGTCTATTTTTTTTTTTCAAACTAAAAACACGCCCATATCACAACTAAGTTGTGTATACATAATTAATAGGCCCAAATTATTTGTGTAAACAGTAAGCCCAAACTCAAAATGTTATAAAGAAATTTGTGAAATCCAAAAAAAACAACAAACGTGATATCAAAAAAAAACAAGACGAGATATCGACAAAAGAAAAAAGAAAAAAATAGAAAAGAAGTAAAAAGAATAAGCCAAAACCAACAATAAGCGCAAAGAAGCTCACAACAAAACCACAAAACCCACCCCGTGGCGATTGATACCAAATGTTATCCCAAAAGCTTAATCCATTTCACAACAATAAGCTATACCAATAAGCAAAAAAGCTAGAAAGATAGAAAGAAAAGTTGGAAGATTTATTAGAGAGAAACTAGAGAGGTGGAAGATTACACACACACACAAACTATGCAAATGGTAACCAACACCCTCTCCATGTGTGGAGAGGGTTCTATTTATACCCTTGAGCCATGAGTGGCATGTGGGCTTTCTAACTTGGGCCGGGCTTGGCTTTTCTTGGGCTTTGAGCCCGAAACATGGACAATATTAGATTACAATCCAAGCCCGTTGAACCCGACTAGCCTATTACTTAACAAGACTAATTACGACTAATAAGACCAATAACATTCTTGTTCGACTTATATAAAATTAAGGCTAACATAAAGTCTATAGCAGGAAACCTAAAAATATAACACCTCGTGTTTTCAAGTCATTGACGACGCTGATAAATCTACTATTTATTTTTAGTGTCGTACGCGTTTGCTTGTAATTTCATGTATTAAGTAAAATCGTGTAAGCTAAAAATTAGCGTTCAATGTAAACGGGCACCAAAAAATTAAGCATTTACATCAATCAAGTATTAAATAATTATTTTGAGAATAATTATGGTCTTTGTTCATTTATTTCTATTGGTTACGTAAATTACGTATGTTTCACGATAAAGTACGTTTAGGTATACTCGGAACCATGTTAATTAATCTACGTTTCAACAAATGCCTATTTTAAATTCCAATGACCAAAGTTTATAAAACTTTAACCATAATTAACAAATGGGACGCCCCATTTAAAAAGGGATAAACAAGACTTACAACTTTCAAGTATATACTTTAATAAATAAAAGCTACACTTTTATTTTCAAGTTATACTTTCATTCTTTTCTTTTACCTAGATATTTAGCTAGCAAAGTCTTCCTTGATTCCATGAGATCATATGCAATATAGGGAACAAAAGGACTCATGAGCCTTACCTAAGACCATATGCAAATAAATGAGATAGCATGGCTTCTATCATGACTAGTGACTTACATCACTAGTCATCCTATTCTTGCCCATGTCGGCCATCCCTCCCCCTTTGAAAGTCTTTATGGTCTTGTTCACCACTTTTTTGACTAATCTATATCTTATATACATGTATTCTAGTGAGAGATAGCATTCACTTCACATAACACTTACCAAAAAGTTCAACTTTTCCTCCCTTTCTCTCCTTATCAACCCACGACATCAAACACCCAACTTACTCAATCCATACCTTGATTTTCTAAGAGCATACACACATACACACATCATTCCTAAGATATACTAAGATGTTTCCAAGCCTTGGTTAACCATTTACAAGTATTGAAGCAAGTTTTGCAAGATTAGGATTTTCTAAGAAAACTAGGGTTTTCAAGTGTGCAAGCTTGGGTTTAAAGTCTAAACAAGGGTTTAGGATATATTTCTCATCATCATACATCAATATAAGGTTATATAAAAACCCTTATGTCTTTATTTTTATCATTCTTATGAGTATATATATTTATTATAGCTAAATCATCATTTAGGACTTTTAAACATGTAAAAGGAGTTTTACTTGTGATGATAATTTTGTACACTTTTTCTTATGTTATGTGATAGGTAATATCATGATATAATGGAAGTATAAGTGATGTACCATGTTGGTTAGGTACAAAAATGTATATGTACAAATTAGGGTTTTTAAAGTACTTAAGGAAGGTTATGTTTTCATGTGATGTTAATAACTTGTAAATCTTGTTACCGTTCGTTACAAATAACAAGGTTGCAAACTCTGCCTACAACAAGCCGTAATACCCTACGATTACTGTTTTACTAATGACACTTGAAGCAGATATCTGTACCACAAACATCATTCTACGAACAAGACAACAATTGTTGAGAAGCATTTCTGCAAAGCAAAACTTCGTTTACAATTACATGGCAATATAGATTATAAAATTTTGTTGCTAAATACCACAAGGCCAACCATGTGTGTTCCTATTGTTGGTGTGTTTTGTTGTCATGTGTGTTAAGAAGGTTGCCATCAAATAGATTGTATGTGGTTTGATTGCTATGTATTATTTTTTCAATATATTATATGAATCAATTACTTTTTTTTTTCAGAATGCATCAAAAAAACTACTCAATCAACATGCTGTCTATCACTGCACATTTCACGTGATTTGACAACACAAAATTTTTAACTGTAACATACAAGACAACTCAATGACAATGTTGTCTATCACTTAAATTACCCGCGATTTATAAAGTATCTGTCTACATTAGTATTTGACGTGTGTGATGTGTGTAGAGACACGTGATTATTTTATGCCATCTTACTCACATATATTTTTTCTTCACACAACTTATGTAATTTTATTTTTTCATTTTTCCACAATGGATAGTTACCAAATACCGTTAGGTTAACTGTCCTTATGAAACTACAAGAAGCACTTGATGAAGAAGTTATTTTGGAGGAACAAATTTTATCCTTGATGCATCGTTTTGCTGATAGGTTTATGGATCGTAGGGTGGAAATTAACAATCTGATGGTTTTGCGCGATCACCCACTAATTGACTATGGTAAGTACGCCCTTAGATGCATGACAGGGGCGGACATGAAGAAGTGTGTATACTTTAAAAGTGTTAGAGATGAGTTGCTGCAGAGTATGAAAGAGAAAATACAATTGATGACGAACTACAAAGACATGTAAAAGGATTACTGCTTAACACCAGTTTGCTAACCATCTTTGTAGTTGTTTGTGGTTGTTTTAAAGTTTTATAAATCCTCTAAATAAGGTTGGCCATGTACTCTGGTGATTTTCATGTTGTAATGCTTTTTAATGAATACCTTCAACTTTTATGCTTTCAATTTCAACTTTTATAATTAAAAAAATTTAGATTTAAAATTTGTAAAAAAAATTTAAACATTTTACAAAATGAAAAACTGACACATTTTGCATCATCGTATCTTAGGCATATTAAAACTATTTTTATTAAATCTTTATTCATTAAGTAGAGTTCATCAAAGACTACACAAATGACCAAATAAATTATTTTAAATAAAACATTTGAGTATCTAAATACGTACGCAAACATGTCCGAGATTAATAAACTAAGCATGACATACCCTAAACCCTAATATTATACCTAACCGGACTCGGAAAAAAAAAATTTAAGTAAATCGCGGGGGTAGGGGGGGGACGAAACCCAAATGGGCACTGTGAAATTTTTCGCAGTCTAAAATCTGGATTATATATATATGAGGAATGACATCATATAGTATGATCTCGTATTTTTGGAAAGACAGACACACGTGCACATACTACTTTAACATTACTTTTTTGTCGTTTTTTTCTCTTTTCGACAATAAGTAAGTGTATGAAGTGTGTGTGTATATATACGATACGATATATGATACAAACCGCGCGAAGCGAGGCGCTATGGCGGTAGGTTAGAGTATTTGAGAGCGCAGTGGGGTGTTGTGGGCGTTGGATGAGATGGTAGCGCTCAGCGCTGGTTGTGATGTGTGGGAGTTGGGGTGGCGTCTCACACGCGCTTCAACCTTGCTTTTTCCCAGTGTATGAAGTGTGTGTGTATATATACGATACGATATATGATACAAACCCGACACGAAGTTAAACATGTTTGGGTTGAAGATAAACGGGTTAGGGTAAAACAGGTCAACTCGTTTTACCCGTTTAATAAATGAGTCGTGTTTAGGTTGAGTAAGTATTAAACAGGTTAACACGTGAACCCGTTTAAATATATATATAAGCTTCAAAAAATAAAAATATGATTGAGTTTTATGTTGGATTTGGAACAAATGTATTTTCCTATATACTTGATAATATGTGAGTAAATTACGATTATAACTCATATATCATTGAAATTGTTGTATAGATATTTGTATTTTATGTTTATTATTTTTTAGATCTTTATATCATATTTGCATTTATAGTAGTTAAATCGACAAACCACCAATCTTATTTACCATTTAACGTATTTACTTAAATAGGTTAAACGGGTCAGAAACGGGTTACACGTATTATGCAGGTCTGGGTTAGAGTTGAGTTTCTTGACACGATTAATAAATAGGTCGTGTTTAGGTAGATGTTATAATAACCCGCCAATTCGCGAACCCGAATAAATCAACCCGAACACGACTTGATTGCCACCCTAATATATACTACTCTACTCTTTATTACGAGTACTTATTTTTTTTTTGAACGGCATTTTATTAGGAAAAACTAGCAAGGAGCTAGACAATTACAAAGACACAAGATGAGGGTTTTTTAACCAATCAACCCAACTAAACGACACTTTACATCTAAAACGACTCCAATAATAAGAATACAAAACTACGTCGTCAAAGATAGTCGCCTTAGAGGGAGAATCCGCGCCAAAAACACACTTGTTACGGAAAGACCAGATAAACCACCACGACCCAAAACACGCCCCTTGCAACAACCTTTTATGCTTACTAGGCATCCTAAGATTATCAATCCAAGAAGTCCATTCATCGAACGAATTCACATCCAAGAAGTCCACATTCCACCAACGACAAATCTTACGAAAAATATCTTTGGCAAAATGGCACTCGAAGAACAAATGTCTCGACGACTCCGTCACTCTATCACAGATGGGACATAGAATAGACGGAATATCTATACCTCTACGGGATAAATTAAGACGAGTAGGCAAACAATCCAAACTCACCTTCCATGCATGAACGTTAACCTTAATTGGCACCGCTTTGATCCATCGAGTTTGAGTAGCCACAACCGGAAGTCTAATATCATCAATTACCTTTCTAACCGACGCTACCGTAAATTCCCCCGAACCATCTAAAGACCAATACCACCTATCAGACGCAACACCAAGGACCACACCTTCAATGTAAGCCATCAGGTCCATCATCTGAGTTTGCTCCACTCTGCTTCTAGGGCAACGACGAAAAGAATTTATCAAGCTTTCCTACGAGAGCTTAGAAGCCACATCTATCTTCTTGTTTAACTCCAACGCATATAACCTATGAAATCTTTGTTTCAAAAGGACGTATCCGCACCATTGCCTAACTTTTTTTGCATGCAACTGAACAGATCAATACCTTGCGCCTTAAAAGCCTCCATCTCCTGGACAATAACACGCCAAATAGATTTATGACCATTCTTTGAACCACTACCAATCTTCCCATCTACGCCGTGAATAGCTTTAATAACACTAGCCCATAAAGAACCTTTTTGAGTTGTAAACCGCCAAACCCATTTAAACATAAGAGCTCTATTTAACACATATAAACTAGAAACGTCAAGGCCACCTTTCTCTTTGGAAGACAACACGTTACTCCATTTTACCCATATCGACTTTTTGCTATTCAGCTCGATACCATTAAAAAAATGACACCGGATAGACTCCATGCGATGAAGGACTTTCATGGGCACCTTGAAAATTGACATATGGTAAATCGACATAGATCCTAAAACCGCCTTGAGAAGGGTTAATCTACCACCTATCGATAAGGATTTCATCTTCCATTTTGAAAGCCGAGCTGTCATTTTACCCACAATCTCTTCCCAAGATTTAATCCGAGACATGCTCCCTCCCACTATCGAACCTAGGTAAGCAAAAAGAGCCTTAAGAACTCCGCAACCTATTCTATTTGCTGCTTGCTCTACTCTATCTTCACTCACTGATAATCCCATTAACTTGCTCTTAGTTAGATTAATATGAAGACCCGAAGCATGTTGGAAGCACTTCAACACATATATAATCGTATCAATATTCTTAGCACTCCATTGACCCATAAACACCGCGTCGTCCGCATAAAACATACCAGATGCTTTTGTTCATAAAAAAGGTTTTAACTTTTAATTTCAAAAAGTCAAAAACTATATGTTAAATGAAAGGGTAAATGACATAAAAAATATCAAACTTAATGGTCATTTCTAACCAATGTATAAAGGTATCGTATTTTTTTTCTTACATAAAAAGGCACCTAATTTTTTTTTCAATTTAGATATTTCGTTAAATATTTAACGATCACCCGTTAAATTTTATATTTCAAGTCCACCGTTGCTACCACCATCCCAATCATCGTCGCCACTACTCAGCTTCCCTACCACCATCACTGCCAAGCACTGCCTCCACTACCAACCTCACCCACCACCACTGTAAATCGCCAACATTACCCACCATCGCCACAAACCTCCAACCTCAACCACCAACCTATCCACCACCTATGGCAATGATGGTCGGCATGTTAGTGACGATGTCAATGAGCTACGATGGTTATGACGACGGTGTTGGTTAGTTGGTGACAATAGTGGTGACGACAGTGTGGGTATTGTTGTTGTAAAATGATGATGGGTGGGGTTGGTGGTTGGTGGTGGTATTGGTGCGTAGGTGGGGTTGCTGGTGGCGACGATGGTAGGTGGTGGGTGCGGCTGGTGGTTTGTGGCAGTGGTGGGTGCGGTCGGTGGTTTGCGGCGTTGGTGGGTAGAGCTGGTGGTCGAGGTGGTGCTTGGTAGTGATAGTGGTGGGCGGACTTAGTGGTGGCGACAATGATTGATTGTGGTGGTAGCAACGGTGAACTTGAAATGTAAAACTTAAAAGTTGATAGTTAAATATTTAATAAA
>BQNB010131344.1:0-18798 GCA_026074375.1 Tanacetum coccineum
TATCAATGGTACTCTAGGATCGGCTATAAAATCTAGGTCAACAAAGTCAGCGCTCGGCGGGAAAGTAAAACTTCCCTACTTTGACAAAAACATTTTCAGCTACACCGGTTGGTTTGGAAATTGTACGGTCGGCAAGGGATTGATACTAGCACCTAAATCGGCAAGGGCTAAGTAACTATCGAACTCTGAAAAATCACATGGAATGAGAAATCGACCGGGTTTTCTGGAAGCTTTTTAAGGACAACCGCACTACAATTTTCATTCAACGGTGTTTTGGTCAATTCAATCAACTTGTCTTTGTTATTAAGCATCTTTTTAAACATCGGAGCAAACTTTGGCATATGAATGAGAGCATCCGCGAAACTTAGCTCAAAGTGAAGATTACGGAAGATTTCCATAAACTTTGAAGCTAGGATATCATCCTTTTCACGAATCTTTTGTTTGTTGAGTCTTGATGGGTAAGGCAAATTAGGTTTGGCTTTGTTAGCAACGAAAGAAGGTTCTTCGATTGGTTCTTTATCTTTGGTTTGTTCTTGGACCAATGGAGGAGGTTGGATGTCTTCGGTGCTCGGTAGCTCCGTATCCTTTGTCACCTCACTTTCCTTTTCCACCACCGGCGGTGGAATCGGAGGTCCATCGTATGAAACACCACTACGAGTTGTAATTGCCTTGGCTTCGTTTCTTGGGTTTGGAATGGTATTGCTAGGTAAAGAACTTGAACTTGAAGGTTGGTTGGTGTGATAGCTTTGCATGAAACTGAGCATCATCTTTTGAAAATCATCTTGTTTCTTTTGAGAATCATTGTAAACTCTTTGAAAATCATTTTGGTTTCTTTGAAAATTATCCAACTTCATTTGCAAGTTATTCATATTCGCATCATTTGCTTTAGCATAACTTTCAAAATCCGTTTTAGACACTCCTTGAGTTTGTGAAACGGGAGGTAAAGCTTGATTAACCAAAGGTTGATTTGTTGGTGGTTGGTATGGTGGTGCTTGGTAAACTTGATTTTGGTTGTTTTGACGGTTTTGATTAAAATTACCTCCACGGTTTTGGTTGAAATTAGAATTGGTTCCTTGATATCGGTTTTGATTGTTTTGGACATTCGGTTGGTTGAAACCCGGTGGTCTCATTTGACTTGCCAAATTGGATGGTTGGTTTCTTTGGAGAAAATTACCAACGGCTGCGGTTTGTTGAAAATTGTTGGTGTTGTCATGATAAAGGCGGAGAATCGGTTTCCACCTGGGGGTTAATGGACAAAGGTTCTATAAATGGTGATTTGATCCTCTAAGTGACAACATACTTCTTCATTCTGCTTTGTACGTGTGCGGAGTTAGTAACAACTAAAGCTTTCATTTGATTCAACATTTGGTTCATCTTGATAGTCATTTTCCTCGAGTGAAGCGGCTATTTTGTTGCATATTGAAAGATTTTATTAGAAGGTGAAGAATTAGAAAGGTGGAGCATCGTACTCAAATCTTTGTTTCTTTAGAAGACTTAGGGAGTAACGAACTTTTGGACTGCTTTCAATTGATCGCTAATCTTCTTGAGTCATCTTTGTCTAAGAAATTGCCACCGGCTGCAGAATCTAAGGGAATCTTGATCGTTTTGGAATTTAAAGAATTATAAAAAGTATCGGTGGGGCTGGTGTAGTTTCGAGAAGATGCCATGAAGAGGACATTGTCGAAGGAGTCCTTTTATAAGTTCCCATGCTTCGTTAAAGATTCGTTGGGTTCTTGGAAAAAATTGGTGATTTTGTTATCGGAGAGTAAGTTGTTTTTGATGGTGGGAGAATTGGTTATGAATTTTGAAACAAAGGTCGTACCATGTGAGGAATTGATCTATGAGGTTCTTGTCTAACCATCTCGGGCTTCACCGTTCTAGTAGAAAAAGGGAAGAAGGAAAAAGCTTTACGAAGAGTTCGGAACTTCGGGATGTCTAACGCTTGAAGTGACTTTGTTAAAAAATCTGAGTGATTGTGGGGATCTTGTCTACCGTTAAACTTATTACTTTTTCACAAGAATTGATTTAACGGTGCTTAAGCTCAAAATTATTAGCATTAATCGGTGGAACAACTATAGCATCTTCGTATCCCTCGATGGGAGCTTGCAACATTTGGGCCATGGTACGATTGTCGGCCATTGGAACAACGTTTTGTTCAACAATTGGTTCTTCTAAATCAAAATTTTCAACAACCGGAAGAGTTTGTTGTTGTACGGAGTCTACGAGATGCGAACGACTAGTTGCGCAATAAAAGAAAATCTAACATTTAAAAAAACAAAACTTTACACTAATTTTTTTTTTTTAAACAATGAATTTTAACGGTTAGGACCGAAAGAGACGTAAACCAAATAAATCAACTACTTCCGGTAGCTCTCGAAATATTTCTTTTTCAATGGTGAGCGTACTGGTAGTGACACAAAAGGCAAGTGTTAAATCTTTGATTACGAATTGGGAACAATTACAAGTTCACCGGAAATTGAAATGATAATATCTCAATAGAAGATATTATATGTTGGTGTTCGATTACCAACTTTGTTTATTTTTTTTATTTTTTTTTAAAAAGAAACAATTTTTTTATGTTTTTGATTTTTCTTTTTTCTTTTTTATCTTTTACTTATACTAAAAAGAAAAAGAAATATTTTTTTACTTTTTATATTTTATGATTTTTTTTTACTTTGAATATTTTAAAACTGAATGAAACTTTCGAGGACGGAAAGGATCTTCAAACTAAAATCATCAAACACAAAACGTATGAATCGTAAAACCAATACTCCCCGTGCAACGCGCCAAAAACTGATTTGTAGTTTTAACACACGTAAAATATATATAAAATATAATATCTTAAAAGAGTAATTAGGTAATATTAACAAAGTTTTCCTTGATATAAAATTACTCTCAATAAATTTATATAATATAATTAAAATACGTTATTTTAACCGGGCAAGTTATGTTCACCAGGGTCATTATCCCAATGACAGTGCAATTTGAAAACCACGTTTGGAATCGGATCATGATTGGAATGAGCAAAGATATATGATTTGGTTCTGAAATTAAAGCCCTAATTTTTCACGTTTTATTTTAACTCTTAATTATACTAATTAAAATTAAACTAATTAACATCTAAATAAACTTAAGCTACGAACTTAACTTTTGGACTAAAGGTGCTAAAATCTTAAGGGATCAACGGGAGGAAACTAACAGGACTAAAGGTTAGGGTATACTTATAAGATTAATTAAAATTCGAAAAAAGTACTACTTTGGACCCTGAGAATCTACACGATTACAAACTGAGTCCAAATTAAGGCGAGAGAGTTTGAAAAGTGCTTAAATTAAAAAAATCAAAGAAGCAACGTTGTAAAAAGTCGATAGGGGGAACAAATTTTTAATAAAGACACTTAGGATGCTTGAACACTCAAATAAGCTCAATAAGAGCTTATTTCTAAACTGATTACAGAAAGTGAGGTTTTGAACTTCTTTTCACTTAAACAGCCATAAAATACTCAAATTAAGCTTAATTCTAAAAAGGAAAAGTGATCTAGAAAGCTTATGATGTGCTTAATCTAAGAATGCAAAGAAATCAAAGCTTAAACTACTCTTATACCACTGAAATTGATCAAGAAATAAGCAAACTCAGGAAATAAGCATAGTAACACAAAATCCAAGTAAGCTAAAAACCTTAATAAGCTAAACTAGACTCTAAAACTTAAAGAACTTATTAATCTACTTATTATCCATCTAAATGAGCTATAAAATCTAGACTTAAAAGCTAATTTAACAAATTTAGACTCTACTTAAGTTCCTACTGTTTTTTGGAATTTTTCAGGTTTTTATGACTTTTGACAGCTGAATTAAACTAAGTAAATGAGCTAGAAATTTCAAATTAAGACTTAAACCAAATTAAGCTATATTAAAACTTAAATCCTACTGAATTTGATAAGCTAAATCTTAAAATTACTTAACTAAATTAAGCCGAGAACACAGCAGTACTAACTTTTTAGTTAGTACTGGTAGTGTGAAAATTCAGCAGTACTTTTGAAAGTACTGCTGATGCAATTTTGACTTTTGAAAACGTAATAAGTAATGAAATAAGCTAGAAAAAACTAATTTAATTTAAATGTATATAAGATCAAGCTAAAACATTTTCCTACTGTAATGTAGCTAACAATACTTACTTTTGTGAAGGCAGAAAGTATCTAACTTTTTAGTTAGTACTGGTAGTGTAAAGAGTCAGCAGTACTAACTTAGGTTAGTACTGCTAGTGCAATTTTGAGACTGCAAAAAACCAAACACCCCTTTACCATTTTGACAGGATTTAGAAAAGCTTTTTAAGAGAAATTGATGCACAAAACTAATTACCAGATAAAAACTAGTTAAAACAAACTTAATAATCATGGATTAAACAACGGAATAAGGCATTAATCTAAGATTCTAAACTATTTTAAACTAATATTTTTGGATTTTATGAGTTTTTTGACAGAATTTTAGCAACTAAATGATCTATAAACTATATAAGCAAAACTTATTAGGACAAACAACTTATAAGCATTCGAAGAGATAGTTAAACACTAATAAGTCAAAGAAATTAAGCAAATATGCTGATCTATAAATAGCAAGTCAATTTTTTTCATTATTTAAATCTAGAATTTAAATGTAAAATGTAAGAGAAACTTACAAACTCCTCTAGCTTATACAGAGGATCCAATTAAGCAGTACAGCTCTTAGCTTATTAATATGCTAGTATAAGTCCTTGGGATCTTTTCCAAGGTAAGATCACCTTCCAAAAGCTTCAAATTCAATAAGAATTCCATGTAAGATTAACTGTATTTAATGGTTTAGATAAGTTATACTGAATTCAAACAGTTATTTCAGGGTTATAGAATGAAAGAGCTTAATATTAGCTTTTTGAGAAAACTTATTAGAGTGCTTATGACTCTTAAATGAGAGCTTAGGAAAAGAGATTTAAATACTAAAGGATGAATTTCAGTAATTAAAGAGCTGTTTTTCTATACTTGAAAAAGGAAAATTACATTTAAGAAAAATATAAATTTAAGCTAGACTAAATTACTAAAAACTAGATAAAAAAAACGTAAAAACTAGATGGTGTGTGTGTGAGAAGTGAGGCCTATTTATAGTGCCAAGCTGAAGCTTCTAGGCCCTTTTTCCTTGCTACCCAATCCTTCAATCTCTGCCATTCATTTTCCAATCATTTGAGCTTCAATCGTGGCCGTTTGATCAAGATGTGCACACCTGAGGATTGCCAGCGTGTCATTCCCTTGATGTGACGTTTGTGCTAGTTTTGTGAGTGTTTTAGCACAAAAACCCACTTAAATTTGTGCTTTCACCATTACTACGTGGCATTGAGCTTGGACTAGGATAAGTATCCCCTTGATTAGACTAATTTGTCCTTGCATTTGTGCTTGAGCTTCCTTGAATTGACCAACGCACCCTCTAATTTTGACTTGCCCCTTGTTTTACCATGGGAGTGAAATCGGGGAAGACGGGTGAATAGTAAAAGGGGTTTCCCGCCTATACTTCGACGGTTAAAACTGTTGATCTTTGGTAAGTTTACACTTTTGGTCCTTGTCTTTCTTTTTTCTCTTTTTAAGTTATAAATAACTTTCGGGATATGCAAGATTGGCCCTTGTGGTTGATATAAAAGGAGAAATGGCTAGGGATTTGGCTTTGGCTTGGCTTCGGCTTTGTACTCTTCTGATTCTCGTGTCCGTGCCTGCTTGCTTTTGACTGTTTTCTTGTGATTTTTGACTTATCCATACCTGCACACACAAAATACAAATACAAGCATATTTTTGCTATTTTTGGTCTGTTTTGGGTTTATTTGGGTTATTTTTAGGTATAAACGGATATGTGTATTTTACACTTATCAATTACGTTTAAAATTATTATGTTTTGTATGCGTCATTTTACATGACTTACGTGTTAATCGTACACCTACACTATATTAACTTAATATATGATAATTAACGTTTAATTGTCATAGTGTCTGTACACTATTATTCTTGTTTTTTATGTGTCGGATGCATTGCTTAGATAAATTATATGGCCTAATTTATATGTCTTATGCACCTAGGTATATATTTTCTCACACTAGAATTTTTTTCTCTCGCGTTATGTGTCACAAATTAAAAAGTCAAAGAGTTGTAAAATGGTATTATAATCTCCAGAGTCTATCGCCCTCACATTCCTTAATATCAATCTCGCCATCCTTTAAATATCCACCACTTTCCGTCAATGGAAAAGTTAGATAAATATCTACACTCCTCCAAGTAGGTTTGCAACTTAAAATATTTCATCCGAAATATTAAAGTTTCTTTTAACTTGCCAACGCTAACGTTTAATGGTCATATCCGAAAATTCATATTCATGCTTTTAACAAACATATGTTAAAAAATGCTAATTCCTATTGCTAAAAGCTTACATCAACCTTTGTGTGCAAAGGTTTTACGTGTTTCTACATAAGTGAATCATAGCTCCGTAAATATACACACCTTAATTATAGTACATTCACCTTCGTTGTCATTTCCATCTCCTTTGGAAAGTTCTCGGAATGATTTATCGTCATGCTCACCCATAAACAATAAGGATCGAACATAATCCTTCGATCTTAGGATAGGGAAAATCATCAAAAGTCCATCGTCATTTCCTTCGCGACAATGTCCAAAAAGGAAATATCTTATTCGTAAACGTGTCGTCGGAAGACAACTCAACCGGCATTCCTCTAACAAAACCCACTCAAACAGTGAACCTTTTTATGTCTAGGTCTAGGAATGTTGAAACAAATCTTATAAACGTGTATTTTTAATAGTCTTGTTACTATTAAATACATTCCAGAATATAAAATACTCGTCAACTTAATCATTTACATCAGAAATGTTAAGCTTTTTTAATGCATGAATACAAATTAAAAATGTCACTCATTTGTTCTGTCTAAAGTCGTTTCAACAAAAACTTAATCAAGCTCTATTATTATATAGATGGTTAATGTTTTCCGTCTACATTTCCGCTACCACCTTTAAAACAACCTCGTACCTCGTTGTGTGATTGTTCTATGAACATTCGAAATACTCGAGAAGAGCTACATAACTCCACAGATGAAGTTCATCATATGCTAACCGTCATCCATCATGACATTGTCAAGCTCATCGCTTTCGTTGTTATTTCTCTTCATTTATTCTTTTTATTCCACAATTTATGTCCGAGATATGAGGAAGGGAATTAGAAGTATGGAAAACTTACCTGTTACATATTCCTTTCCAAATTCTCCTCAAGAACTCACATATGTGATTCTTATTCACTAGAAACCAAAGTGAAATGAAAATCCGAGTCATCCTCACTACTACCAATCTCGAGTCATCCACCTAGTCATCTTTATATCTCGACACTCATAAGCATGTGTGCCTATGTTGTCAAAAGCAAGTGAATTTCATAATGAAATGCATCTCATCCTCATATCCCGACATTCATAAGCATGTGTGCCTATGTTTTCAAAAGGCAAGTGAATTTTGTAATGAAATGCGTCTCATCTAATCATTTCCACTTTTTAGCAAGTGAAGAACACAAAGAAGATATTCAATCTTCAAGTGTTTTTAAGTCATCAGAATGTCAGTCTTTCACTCTCTTCCCATTTTCGTATTTTCACCTTTGTTCGTCAACATTATCAAACAACCAAACACACAACAAACTTTTGTTCAACACCTTCCCTTTCCATTCCGCTCGTCCTTTTCATTTATGTTTCCTCTCAAATCATCTTATTATCAAAAACCCCCCCCCCCCTATTTTTTATTTTTCCGACCTATAGTCTTATGAGATTGTTTATCCTTAAAACACCCAACTGAAATGTCATTCATAATGCTTAACAAAGTAAACCTTAAGGATTTGGAATTCTCTCAATACAGCTCCTTAGTCTATTACAAATCCATATCTTCATCTTGGTTAGGATTACATCACCATTTGAACACATGTCGATCAATAATACGTTCATATCCTTACCAAATGACATCTGGGAGATGCCATTCTCATAAATAATAGTGTGTCAATCACAAATGAATTTTTGTTCTTCGTTTATTAACAGTCAGCTAGTTTATTACCGAAAGGGGTTTTTGGTCAAATCTTGTCATTATGATGTGTCGGACCGGCCGAACCTTATCATTGGTTCCTAAACATTCTCATGCCTTAAGTATACGTCATTGGAGTGTTAGCATATCTAACGACATGCATGTCTTGAACACATTAGTATATTGATGTATATTAATATTTATATATTATATATATATATATATATATATATATATATATCATTGTTATTATATATATTTGCACGTTTCTACTAATTTTTTCTTTTGTAGCACACTTCTGTAGCTTGATTCCTTGGTGCCCCAAACAAGGGGTAGCATACACCGAGGTGGAGTTGCAACCATTATGATATCTATACATTTCTTGAAATGTGTATTCCAACCCTTTAATATCGCTCCTATATATATTATGTTGCATGAAACTAACCCTTGATGTAGGTTAAGAGTTTGCAACAAATTTGATCCATGGATCCTCTAGAGTCTATATACATGGAATGCAAGTGTCATAGGAGTGCAATGAGCTAAGGGGTGCTGGAATGTCAAAGTAGATATATTGAGATGATTAAACGGGGTTGATAGGAGCAAGACTTCACTGAGGATGATGCAAGCTCACCTCTTTGGTTCATGGTTTGAAGTGTAGTATAAGTCTCGCCTAAGAGTTCACCTTTTTTGCTTCGACAAAAGGGGGAGAAGAAGTGTAAACAAGTAACTTATACATTTTACTATGAGTTATAGTTTACATATTTTGTCATCATCAAAAACGGAGAGATTGATGGTAGAAATATTACGATATTTAATCTATTCATTCTCTTCATGTTTTGGTGATGACAAACATGTAACTTATAACACATAACGTAAAGTGCTTAAGTTACTCGTGATCACAAATCATCAATGCATTCATACGACACATCTCTCGACGGTCTCAAAGTCTGCATTCATCGAAGTTTGCAACCTGACTGTAATATTCAATTAAAGTCATGAATAAACAAATGCTTAATTTATTTTATGATCAAAAGAATTTTTATTCAACCTCACATTTTTTATAAAATGTTACAAATATTTTTATAACTTTTACAAAACATTTTCTACATTTAAAAGAAATGTTTTATTCAAAATAAATATTTTGAATTTAAATTTTCTACCTAAAAACGGCTAGAAATGTTCCAAAAAACACCTCCCCTGAAAAAGACAAAAAGGGAGCGTCCTAGTCTAGTCGTCCCCCTTAAAATTAAGGGGACCAACATATGAATTAAGGGAACCGGCCATATGAGGGGACCGGCCAAACAAAAAGGCTCCCCATTTTGCCTATAAATACTGGACTGTTCCCCACTGATTTTCTAACCTTTTGCACTAACTCTTTTCTGTCTAAAATCAGTTATAATCACCTACCAATCCTTGATCTTTAATTCTTAAGCATTTGATACCAAGTGATTCAAGCATTACTTTCCTCCAAGAGCTAATGAGTAGAACTCTGTTATCATTAAGATACGAAGTTATGTAGGTTAGTTAGTGCATTCGTGACATGTCTTACATTCACAATGTATAGATCGAGTCCATGCATTCCAAACTTATGTAATAGTTAGATCGTGGTGATCATGGTGTGGTTGTTAGATCATGGTGATCATAGGAAGTTTAGTTAGATCGTGGTGATCGTAAAGAGTTTAGATAGATCGGTGTGATCTTGTCAGTGTCTAGGTGAAGTGTAGTGAAGTTGTGAAGTGAAGAGAAGTTGTGAAGTGAAGTGAAGTTGTGAAGTAAAGTAAAGTTGTGAATCGTAGTGAAGAAGTTGTGAATCATAGTAAAGAAGTTCTGAATCGTAGTGAAGAAGTTGTGAATCGTAGTGAAGAAGTTGTGAAGTGAAGTTGTGAAGTGGAGTGAAGTTGTAAATCGTTGTGAAGTAGTATCGTTAGTAAACTAAAGTTGTGATAGATTGGTTCTAGCTAGTATTAGAACTCGACATTTTGCTTAGTGACGGAAATTGGTGTAATCTAAGTTGTGTTTGGTTTTCTCCGCCTAAAGGGAGCTTGTTGACTAGTGAAGTAACTCTTGAGTTGGGTACTCGGGGAGTGGAGTGGGGCGAAAAGGTGCTTCGTGACGGAACCACTATAAATCATCGCGTTTGGTTTGCACTTTCTTTTACCTTTTGCTTTACATCTGTATTTACCTTAGCGCCTTACATTTATATTTGCATTAGATCTATATGTGTGTTGATTGTTGCTTATATTGTTTGGATGATGATTGTGTCATAGATAGAAGTTAACATTATGATTGTGTTTATATTGCTATGACATGTTCTAGTGGATATAGATGTATTATTTACACTCGTCATATTGCATCTAACTTAATGGATAATTTGATACAAAACGTTTTAAGTTTTTAAATGGAAATGTATTCACCCCCCTCTACGATTTCCACAATTGGTATCAGGAGCCACGTTGCTCTAATTTTCATAACAAATGGTTTTAAAAATGGAGCACGATCCATGTATCAAATTACCCATAAAGGGGGATTAGATATGAAAAGTGTTTTGTTGCTTAACTTGTATTAGTTTTGTTGTTAAATGCAATTAGTATACTAGCTCGATGTAAAAATGATGCTTAAAATAAGTGTTTTATGTTCGGTATCAAACTCAGTAGGTTCTATATCTTTCCGTTAAGTCACTAAATGATTTTGTACAAAAATGGCGAATCTGTGTCAGGTGTCGACCCCCTTATCTCCAAATGCCGGTCCCCTTAACTAGGGTGCCGGCCCCCTTATATTTAAGGGGACCACCTATCTGATTCAGCAGATTTTCAAATATTTTGAAAATTCATATAAAATCAACTGTAAGTCCGTAGAAGTCGTGCCACCCGTCATTTTAAAAATAATTGAGTGCACTTTCGTTTAAAAATACTTCCAAGCATTTATTACAAACTTAAGTAAGTCAAAAATGCAAAATACTACATAGTGGAAAAAAATTTATGTGTCATTTTGACGTAAAACTTGTATTTTAACTTTTCCTTCGAGTCGGGCATTTCTAGTTGTTATATCTCTAAAAAGTGATGTAATTAACTTTTCAAAGATATTAAAATTGGTTAGTTTTTTTGAAATGGGGAGGAAACTAATTCGTTTTCAAACAAAACCGAGCTAAGTATATATTGTTGTATCTAATACACAAAACGACGAAAAGTACTTCTATGTATTATGCTATATGATTATGTGCACTTCTTTGTGTCTTAATTTTGTTAATAGAAAATATTAAATGATCGTTGCTATTTGGAATATAACTAATTGAATATCTAAGAACATGTGCCATGTACACTATTCGCTTGTGGCTAGTTTTTCGGATTATGCCTAACTAGAACTTATGCTAGATTTCTTGTACTAAGTTGCGAAATCGTATTTGCATTGCATATAGGCATAAATGACTTAATTTACAAATGTTACATATACATCTTGTAAATCTTTTCAAGTATGCGAATATACTTAGGAATAAGAGTTCAATAACTTGTCAAGTATATTATTAAATGTGTTAAACTAGTCACCTAAATATTTCTAATTTTGCCGGAAAATCACTAAACTTCATTTGACCATATCTCATTCGTTTTAAGTCCGATTTTAACAAATTTTATATCCCTTATTCGTATGAAAGTCTACTATCATATTTTTAAGGTTTAGGATGTCCAAAACAAAATTAAGTGCACGAAAATATTATTATAAATTCTGGACAGCAACAATTTTATTTTCATTCTACCACTATGTTTTACCCACAAATTGCAACACTATGGTAGCTTAGTCTCTTCCACCAATTTATCAAGGATAAACATAAAATTAAGAACATGAACAAAATATACAACTTTACTAGTTTAAGTTTATAATTAACCATTTTAACAACAAAGCTAATATTTCAATAAGTAATTTATAAAGTGACTAAAATAAGTAGCATAGTGTATGAAACATTTTTATTATCCATTTTACAACCTTTTTACAAGATTTCATTTAAAAGGTCTACTTGTTTTTTTAGAAAAATCTTTACATACGAACTAGTGGTGATATAAATTTATGAATGTTGTGATTATAACAAAATATATGTAATGAAAATATGTATGAGATGAGCACCTTAATTGGATGAGAAGATGAGATTAAACAAGATTTACACATAAATAAACCTCAAATACATGTTTGATTATAACCTAAACTCTTAAATATTTTTTGAAAAATACTTGCAATAATCAAACCCACTTCTTTTCTTGTCTTTGTTTTGAGCCGTGGCTAGGAGAGCACAAAAGAGAGAAAGAAATATTTTGCTAGTTGATCTTTTTGTGTAAGAGAAATAATGATACTTGCACATTATTATTAGAAGTATTAAATGGATATTAGGGAGCATTGGTAATAACATGTAAAGAGTGTATTGGATAATAGATCTAGTTATAAGCATGCATCAAGTTTAGTGGGGTGGTTAATAAGCTAAAGGTAGATAATAAGTTGGTTATTTTGTTAGGTATGGTTTGTGTGTGATGAGGGGGTGGACGGCTAAGGTGTGAAGAGGAGGGAAAACATTTTCAAATTTTGGCTATTTACTTCTGAAAGGTGTTATGTATGTATTTGTTTGAAAGGTAGTAGTATAAATTACATGCATGGACAAAATATGTAAGTAGTTAGTTTACGTAAAACTTGTCAAATAAAATGCATGGAACATGTAAAACATGAATATGATGATCATGACATGCTATAAATGTGTAGAACAATCTTAGTCTAAATTATGTGTGCGCACAAAGACGTTTCTTGCATTGTACGGGATAACTTCCTGATTTAGGTTAAATTTAACCGTTTACGTAAAACTTGAAAAATAAAATATGTAGACTTATAAATTATATTCGTAAAAGTCATATAACACATAATTAATGTAAATCGAACTTTGTTTATTACCGGTTTACATTTAAAGTGGTTTTTCAGTTTACGCTATTTAACTTAACGATTACACGTAAAAGTAAATACGTAAATGTTCAAAGTAACTAATTTTGAGTTTATTGACGTGTAATGACCAGAAAAATGTGAGTTGTCACAAAAAATAGCAAGAAAGGAAACGCTATGAAGACTATGAGGTTTTGGCAGGCGGTTATTGTAGGATCGTTTAATTCATAACACGGTGATGATTCTTGTGATTGGGCTAGTTTCTAGAGAGAGAAACACATAGAGAGATTTTCTAGAGAGAGAAAGTGTATGTGTTAAAGTGAAAATGATTATTGACTAGCTTGCCTCTTCTAAAGTTAGAAGAGGCTTATATAGTTTTTACAAAATACCGGGTATTAGTACCCGACTTAAAACCGAAAGACATACGATTAACTATTAAACTACGAACTATTATAAACAATAAATATACGGGGTGACCGAGTCTTTTACTCATATCTAACAATCTCCCCCTAAGGGAGGTCACCCTTGAAAACACTAGACTTAAGCTCTTACACTTGAAGTTTTTGTTTCTTACATGTTAAATCTAATACCTTTTGTTGTAGTGACTTTAGATACATGAGCTTGTTTCACTGTGGACTTGTTTTGATTTTGATCATGAGATTTCTTGAGATCAATAGGCCTTACTTAATTCTTTTTCATCCTAGTAATTTATTGCCTCTTGTGCACTTATGAAGAGAATATGATTAACAGAGTTTGACGGAGCTTTGACACCTTTATGAGATCTTACATAACTTCATAACAAGTGTAGGTCGTGTCTGAGCATTAGGTTATGAACTTGACTCTGCTGGTACAGGGTATTTCCATCTCCATCTTTAAATGTTCATGTAATAAAACAGTTAGCAATAAAGAGAAAATTAATTTGAAAAATCAATTGATGTGATAATTATGAAAGTTTTTGTAACACATCGAGAGTTTTGATTGTTGTCAATGTTTAATTAAACGTCAATTTTATACTGGAACAAGTTTTGAATTCATTGTTTGATAGTATTCGCACCATCGTTTCTTCAGTTGACACAAGTTTGATTCTTGTAGAATCGTATAAGTCACGTACCTAGAGCTTGTTTGATTTTGGCTCTAGCAGGATTTCCATCTTCATTGTGAATACCTTCGTATCACTCGAATGTTCTGGCAATATCACAAGGATAATGCGTAGGACTCTTAAGATAACCTTGTTTCCACAGTGTGTGAGAGACAAGATAATTGGAAATGTGTCCTAACGAGATTAAATGATGATCTTTGGGCTCTAGACTCGAAAATTGCGCTTTTAATTTGTGATCGGAGGCTGGAGCTGTACTGCACCTTTTCTATACCAAATTACTCGGATGTGTGAGTTTGAAGACAGTAGTTGCTGTTTAGTCGTCTCGTGACAAAGCGGACAAGTTCTTTCAAGAGAAACTCGAATGGCTGGGAAGGGTTTTGTGCGAATTAAATCACTGGGTCCATGATGTCTATCTTCAATGTCAGCCAATCAACTTGTGATTATGACAGCATTTGTATTTGATAGGAACCCGGTTTCTTTTTTTTTTTTTTATGCCTTAGGAGTATGGGAGGGCTTCCTTTCTTTACACCCTTTATCCGTGTAATATTCTTTTTTATTCTTCAACCCCTTCAGTGTTTACCGAGACTTCATGACTAGCACCTTGTTGTATATATTCCAGTACTAGCTCCATATCAGTCGGTACTATTCCCTTGTTCTCACATTTACTCCTTTTAATCATACCTAAGGACTTCTGTACTAACTAGTGGATTGTCCTGGATAGATCCCTCCGGTTCTTTACAGGCAGGATCATAGGAATGAGTAACCTAACCTTACCTCCTTATAAACTTCGATAAATGTAATACATGGTCAGTCTTTTGGTTAGTTTACCTTGCCATAAATCACTGCCTGAAAACTACAATCAGGTACTTTATGATACTACTATCTAAAGTGTTTTAGTACCCGATTGTTTTTGATTTCAAGAAAACCGCCCCCTCAACATGTGTATCGGTTATTCGAAATGTTAGCAATGGGGGTGGAGAATACCTTTGGAACCTTAGATGTATGATCATATTTTAGTTACAAGCTGTGTATGGTTACTATTAATTCTCCCCCTTAATCGTATAGAGAATGTGATTAGTGTCATGATATGATAATTTTGAAGATTTTTTCGTTAAAACTCAAAACCTGGTTTTTTAAGTTTAATGAAAAACTCATTGAAAGATTTTTCATACACTAACACATAACATTAATTTCCATACAAGTTAGGAATGTACAAGATGTATGTTGCATTATCGTGTATGATTATTACTCATTCATTCTCTGGTTTAGTTGGTAGCCAATATTCTGAGGTCTTCCACTAATGATGCATTCGAGATTTCTGAACTTTAACTTTCTTCCAAATATCTCGATGACCTGTAGGTTTTTGTAGTGGAGGTGGTGGTGGTGGAAGTGTTGATGTTGTATCAGTTGTCTCTGTTACGCTAGAAGGAAACATCAGCTGATGCAAGTGAGAGCTCTAAGATTTAGTTCTTAGTTCTTTTGTCTCTCCTAGACCCGGTTATACTTTCTAATCGGCACTCAGACATTAAATTTGAACAACACTCCCCCCTCAATCGATGACCCATTTTCTATTGAAAGAGCTATAGTCATTGATTGAGTGTCAAATTGTCCGGACTGATTTTCAAACAACACTTTTACTACCGTGGCCCTCCATTTTTTCCAAACCATTTTACTATTAACACAAATAATTTTGAAGAATTTCAATTTAGAAAAATTATTTGGTTATCAAACAGGAAGACTTCTCTTCCGATTTATGAAGAATGACATGAAACGTACATTAATCCCATAATTGCATGGATATAAGTAATCTATGCTCGAGTAAAATTAATTACAGTTGTTAGGAACAGGGTCTTTCAGACGACAATCTTTCCTCAAATCTGAGAACCGGGTTGCAAATTTGAAGTAATTGCAAACCATTTTGTAATTCCAAATGACTTAAAATATTTACCAAGTCTGTTTTTATGTACTTATGTACAAAGGATACAAGAGGACACTTCATTTACTCATCCTTTCCTTCTTGAAGGCAGGCGTGGTACTAGTTCCCATACTTTAAGTCGATTAAATTTGTGAATTTCGTCTTGCATAGCTTTAAACAGCTATCTTCATTCACGGCCATTTTGATAGTTCTTTGGATTCGTCTTTTGACAGTTTCGGTATGGTAACAGCAACAAGTTGCATCGGGTGCTATCTGTTTACTGGTGGAATACTGGTCGAGAAGGAATACCAACGATATTATCAAGAGGGTGATCCTTGGGTCCTTTTTCTAAGATTCCGATCTCACAGGTGGTTGATTCACTTGGTTGGGTTCAGCTTAAACTAAAATTCCCTTGATGTTGATGTTGCAGATCTAGGTTTCCTGCATAGGGTTAACTGAGGGATGAAGGTCAGCTTGAGTAATTGAGGTGTCTTCGATAGTTGGTCCAGCTGCAACACCTTGAGGAAAGACTAGAGGATGCACTTGTGAGGATGACAGTGAATGACTTATAGAAGGTGCATCTTGAGCAATCGTTGTAGAAACAGATGTATTTGTAGAAACAATTGGAGCGTTAACAACAGTAGCCGTAGGTACTGGTTCACCATCTGTAGATTGATCAAAGTATTCATTGAACATCGGTTGGAATAATTCTCCAGATTCATTTATTGTTCGGTGGTATGTAGCTTGGTTGCAGGGGACATGCGATGGGGCTGAGGCCCTGAATTGAGTGTCCAGGGTCATCATGATAGGCTCGGGTCCTAACTGATGCGTATAGGAGCCATTCATTCCTCTAAATTGAGTTTTGAACAGCCTGAGTCCAGATACCAAAGGATGATCTGTACCACCTGCATTTGAAAACAGTCGAATTTGGAGGGTTTGGAATTTCGGATCCCCAATTTGTGTTGGGGTCCTGTTGGTTAGCTGACATAGTAGTACATGTCACAGGAAGCCTAGTTAAAGGGCACAGTTCTCCTAAGGCAAATTTCTTTCCTGTGGGTCTCCATTGATAACCACAATTAAGTTTTATTAAGGAGGGAATTTCTTTTTTTTCTTTTGTTTGGGGGGGTTTTTTCTTCCATTGATAACAACATTAAGCAAATAGTTTGCTCGTTGCTTTCCAAACCTGCTTGGTCTTGTTCAAACTGTTATTAGACAGTTTGCCTTTTGGTTTCCAAATCTGCTTCCCTTTATTCAAGACAATTGCTTACAGTGGCTTCCCCGGTAGCATCCTCACAGAGTCTCCAATTATTAACAGCAAACATTATTCCCATCGCATTCTCCGCAGTAATTCTAAACATTTGTTTACAGTTTTGCGTTTTGCACACAGATTCAGAATTCGAATTAATTACAACACGCTTAGAGCTAATGCTAGAATCAACCCGATTCACTTTTGTCCATACTGACTTATTTGTCCTAGGGTGGTCTTCTACTTTCTTCTTATTCTCAGTCTTAGCAGGCAGGATCCTATTTTTCTTTGTATTGCTTCTAGGCTTTGATCCGCTTGCTTCAGTGGAAGTGTTTACTCCTGTAGAATGAATCACAGGGACATTAGTCTGTTGAACTTTCTGGTGCACTTCGTGTTTCTGTGTGTTACTAGATGAAGTTCCTGGTTTATCATTAAAAGTTACTTGCTTTTTCCTAGTTACAGGGGTAGAGGGAGCCTTGTTATCTCTTTCATTGAAACTTTTTGGGCAAGTGCCAATCACATATTCTAGCAATTCCTGAGATAGCTTAGTGTATTGACAAGCATAGTTAAGTGCATTATCCAGTGGTTTAACTACTCTAGCTTCCTCTACAATCTCCCTAACTGTTTCTACACTCTCCTTAAGATGGTTGATATAGGTTAAATGAGCATTCCTATTGTTCTTAAGGCGAGGAGGGATTGGTTCTACATCTATGGCATACATACCAGGAGCAAGAACTTTTGTTTTGACAGAACTTCTAGTGGCAACTTTCAAATTGCCTTCTAATTGAGCCTTTAGATCCTCAATCTGTGTTAACAAGGAAGATGTCTGTTCATTAGTGCTAGTGCGCGTGATCTTAATAGACTCAAACATTTCCTTGTAATGCTGCTTAACCTTTTCTATTTCTGCTCTTAAACGCTCATTCTGTTCAAGAAGATCAGTGACATCGTTAGCATTATAAGGCTCACAACTTCTGTCATTCACATTAGAGACTAGAACTTTCAAGTCTCTAATCACGTTGTCCTTTTCTTGAATCTGATGTTCCAGATTCTTGATCTTAAAGAATGAGTTAAAATCAGGAGCTTCCTGTGATGCTTGTGATTTTTTATTATCAAAACTTTCTTGAAGATGTTGATACTTTAATTGCAAATTTAGGTATTCCCTTTCAAGTTTTGAAATATGTTTTGACTCATTATGAACTTTAGACATCTCAACTTCAAGATCTAGACAACGTGATTTTTCCACATCAAACAACAGTTGATTCGACAAATAATTAGCAATCAGATTCTCATTTTTAATGAGAAGGTTTTTCTTTACAATTTCAGCACATTGCTTGTCCACGACATTCTGATCCACCTCATCTGACATTTAATCAAAAATTTCTTCCATTACTTTAACTTCTTTAAAGAGGGCCGTTTGAACTCCTGCAACGTGTTCTTTAAGAGTTTTGAAAAATGGAATAACTTCAGTGAGGTAACTGATGACGTATAGTCCAACCTCGGGTCATGCACCCGACCCACGAATAGTACTTATACCTAGGCCCATGATGAATGGGCC
>BQNB010131345.1:0-18798 GCA_026074375.1 Tanacetum coccineum
CCTTTTGCCTTGGTCAAGGGCATTCGGTCAGGATCTGTATTAGGGTTGCTATATAAGTGTGTACTATTTGACGAATCAAGCAACTAGAATTGGAGCTTGGGTTAACTTCATCTTAAGGGTTTCAAATGCTTCGATGCATTCCTTCGAGAAGATAAACGGAGTTTCTTTTTCAAGGAGGTGGGTCATAGGCCAGGCGATTTTGGAAAAATCCTGTATAAATCGTCGGTAGAATCCGGCGTGACCGAGAAAAGTGCGAATACCCTTCACGATAGTGGGATGAGGCAATTTTGCAATGACATCAACTTTTGCCTTATCAACCTCAATCCCGGATTTAGAAATCTTATGGCCAAGGACTATGCCTTCTTTGACTATAAAGTGGCACTTTTCCCAATTTAGCACAAGATTGGTGTCTTCGCACCTTTTGAGCATTTTGTCTAAATGGGAAAGGCAAGAGGAGAAAGAATCACCGAAAACCGAGAAATCATGTGTAACATCCGAGAATTTTTGAAATTTTGAATGACGATTTCAATCTTTGACTTTTAGGGTCTGGCTTGACTTATAAGAAAGCCCGGATGCATTGCATAACCCAAAAGGGCATGCGACGATGCAAAGATCCCGTAAAGGGCAGGTGCAGGGGTAATCTTCTCTTGACAAGTAAGGTCAATCGGGATCTTAAAAGTAGCCCAACGGAGAATCCGTTCCAAAAAGCAATAGTACTCATTTTTTCTCCGGCTAATCTTTCAAGCACTGATCCATAACATGGCAAAGGCGGAACAATGGTCCTTTTAAACGAGTTGCAACATTGAGTATCGTGATCGGTAAACGATGCAAAACTCGCCAACCCTATTAACCAACCTAGTGGTATTACATTCAATTCTTCATTATTCAACCCCGGTTATATGCCTCCCTTCTAAGGGACACAAATTGAAACCGGGCTTACTCATAGGGACTGACAGCAGAAATGATAAAATTAACCCGGCAACAAGAAGTTTGAAACTTCATGCATTAATAACCACAAGGATTTCTGGGGGTAACTCTTCCTATGTTAAACTACGGGTTTGGAATTTTCCTCCATCAAAAACTAAGGGTGCAAAACTGTATGGATCTATCCCTTAATATCAGAAATCATCCAAGCTAGGCAAAGTTGTGTGACTTAAGAACCTTGATCAGGCGTTTTATCCTCATCTTTTAAGTTATTATTTAAGCGATTATGACGGGTAATTTGTCATCACCTCTAAAAACGCATACCTCAAGATGGGATGTTATCTTTGCGGACAAGTGTCCGGGAGGATCTTCAACATGAAGATTTAATTCTTCAGGCAATAATATTCACAAACTGAGACTGAGAAGGGAGATTTTGGGACCACTATTGATCACACTTAACAATTCCTCAAGGTAAAACAATATCTCACCTCAGATCAAAGATTCCGACAACACCTGGTGGTATTGAAATCATCATGTTCACCGAAAATTTCATCGATCTCATCCATTAAAAAATCACACTATCCCTCCAAGGGATTGAAAGATGGATGAGCGAGAATTGATCATAAGGACCGAGAGTAGAAGTGGGATTGTGCCACATTCCAGAAATTTCAAGTACTGTCTTGAAACAATCCTTCAACAAGCAATGTCAATAATATCGACTCTGAAACCCATTCAATGGCTAATTGTAGGAAGAGAGATTTAGTCATCACCAACTTTTGAAAGGTCACGATTGGTCATCATAGTCTAAAGTGTCATTTTTATCACCGTGAACGTCTATCAAGGCCTGTGCCATCCTCAAAAAGGTCTTCAACAGATTAAGGAGCCCTGAGGATCGGCAACGAAATCAATGACCACAAACTCGGCAGGAAAGAAGAACCTTCCAACTTTATGAAAACATCTCGCGATGCCGGTATGGAGTAGAAATCCATTCGGTGATCGTAAGTTTCAAAGAATCCTTCGGGTTATTGGTCAAAGCTGGGAGACCATAGTTCATTTCCAAATGGAGAGAGGCATTAAGGTTGATTGCAGCAACACGAGATCGGCCAAGGCTAAGCATTCATTCATCTCGCGGAAAGTCACAACGGTAATAAGAAATCAACCGTGGACCTTCCAAGTTTTCTCGGGAAACTTAATTTTTAGATCACCGTCGACAATTCACGTTTAACCGGTGTCTTTGTCAACACAATTATCTTAACCTTGTCATTGAGGAGCTTTCTAAAACATTGATGACATTTGGGCATGTGGTAGGAAGAGCGTCCGCGAAACTTAGCTTCGAAGTGGAGATTTCCGAAAAAATCTCCATAAATTTCTAGAAGCTAGTAAGATCGTCTTTTTCACTGGAGCTTCTCTTTGTTGGCCCTTGAGGATAAGGCAAGGTTTGTTTAGTCTTTGAAGCAACAACGAGCTCACCAATTTGGTCATTAGTGTGGACCACCGAAGGTTGGATGTTTTCGGTGCTTGGTTGCACCGTATCCTTTGTCACCTCGGGTTCATTTTCCATAGGAGGAGAAGAAATTTGAGGTCCATTGTAGGAAACACCGCTTCGGGTAGTGATTGCTTTCACATCACCTTTCGGGTTAGCAATGGTGTTGCTTGGAAGGAGAACCCGGGCCCGAAGTAGAAGCGGTATTACTATTCACGAATTTGGTGATCAGGTCCGTTATGATTCGCCAATATGATTATGTATATTTTGCATAACCAGCGTCCTTAGAGCTTTTGACCGTAGTTTATCCAAAATCAGGTTTAGACACGAAACCTGGTGGTAGGTGGAAGTAGGAAGCTTAGGTAAGCAGGAGCATAGAAAAGTCGGGGTTGATTAAATCATGGGGTTTGTGAACTTTCCTTGATTAAAATTATTACCCCGATTTGGTTAAAATTGTTCCTCCGATATTTTTGGTTGAAATTGAATCCCCCGATATTGGTTGTTTTGAAATGTTTGCATAGGGAGGGGGAAAACCGGGAGGTCGAATAGATTGAACCATCTGAGGTCGGTAACAGGCCTTCCTGGTTGTTAGTTAACTGGTCGGCCGCTTGTGACACGTATTCTTGGATAATGTCACGCTAAAAATGTTGCCATCGTGGCGACAATTTTGGTAAGAAATGACCACCAGACCCGCAAGTTTACACAACTTTGCTCCGACTGGCTTTTACAGAGCGTGAGCTGAAGTTTGGTTTTTCTTATCGAGAAAACATGCTCTAACCATATCTTTCAGCTCAGGCAACATCGGAAGAAACGCTGGGTGTGAAAGCTCGTACTCACTTTGGAAACAATGCCTTGGCTCGTATTGACGAACTTTGGACTTGCTCTCGATGATTATTAGGCATTCTCGAGGCATTTAATCCAGAAAGTTCCCACCCGCAGCGAGTCAAGAATCTTGATCATTGAATATAGGGCATTATAGAATGTATCGAGTGATGCAATACTGAAAACCCAGGATGCGGGCAATCCCCAAAGAAGAACATTGAATTCGGTCCCATGCCTCGTAAAACGTTTCATCAAATTTTGTTGAAATCTCGTGCGATTTTCAATTCGAAGATTTGTTGTTTTAGAGGGGAGGGAAGAATTTGTTAATGAATTCGAACAAGATCATCCCATGAAGTTAATCGATCAAGGGGCTCTTTTTTCAAGCCAAATCCGGGCGGCTCCTCGAGGGCAAATAGGAAAGCATAAGCTTAAACCTGACGTACTCGGGAACGATCGGGAACTTCACGTAGAAGTGATCTTTGTTGAACTATCGATTGAGCAAGTGGGTCTTCTTTTTCATGTCCAAAAAATTCTTTTTTATGACAAGATTAAGTAGACCATGCTATGATCTCAAAGTTGTACGCGGTAATTCGGAACAACGATCGCATCCTCTAACCCTCGTGGTTGCTTCGAGTAAAATTGCGCCAAGTTCGCTTATCGAACCCTCGTAACTATGGGAGGATTGAAAGTTTTCTTATTGTTAATTTGGTTCTCAATAATTGGTGATCAACAGAGTTTATGTCGGACTTGTTGTTGTCGACGTTTACGAGCTCGAGAACGAGTGCGCATGCACAAAACAGAAATATAAAAAGAAAATTTACACTAATTTTTTTTGGTTTTTCAATGATTTATTCATAATGTATTTTACCGGACAATGAGATAAGACAACTTCAACCCAATATCTACTAACTTCACGTAGCTCCTCAAAAAGATAAACCACTAGGTGACGGCGGAGTATAGGAATAGCGCGAAGCTTATTTCTCCTTTCGGGTCGTAGTTCCTCGGAACAACCCTCCTTATACCCACTTTATAGTTTGTTTAACCTTTCGAGGTGAGCCGTACGTCGTAAGAGACACAAATGGCAAGTTTTTGAATCTTTTTATATCGAGTTGGGAACCAACAAGTTCACCGGAAGTTATTATGATAATACCTCAATTGAGAATATTATATTTTGGTATTTTTACCAACTTGTGAATTTTATTTCTTGATTAAGACAATGTTTTTATATTTTTTGTTTTTCTTGTTTTATAAATACATACTAAAAAAGAAATGAAAAATATTTTTGTATTTTTATAAAAATAAAAGAGATATTCACAAATTCAAACACAATTTGTCAAAACGCAACGATAATCGTTTTCAGCCTCCCCGGCAGCGGCGCCAAAAATTGATTCGTTCAATAATATGTATATATAATATAGAAGCAAACACTCAACAAAACACCTTTAGCCAAGGATTGGTCAAGAGTTCACACAATAAAATATATACGTGACCGAAAGTATGATTCCCGGGTCGTTATGTCCCAACGAGGCTTGAATGGAAAATCGAATGACGAATTGATAATCGATGTTTGAATATGACAGGGATATGAATGGCACTAAAGCCCCCCCCCAACACCAGGGGGGGGGGGGGGGGGGGGGGGGGGGGGGGGGGGGGGAAAGGGGGGCGGCGGGGTTGAGCAATGCACACAAAGATAAGGAAGGAAAATAAGCTAGAAAGGCATAAAAACTAGAAATGGTAAAAGAAAACACTTAAAACTTTTATACTAAGACACATATAAGCTTAAATAAGGTTAAGACAAAACCAAATAAGCTAGACTAACCCTAAATAAGCAAACTCAGCAAGCTATTAAGCTAAATTAGACAAGAGAAACTCAACAGTACTAACAACAGTACTAACAGTATTAACTAACAGTACTAACTTGGAGTTAGTACTGCTAGCTCGAAGTTAGTACTGCTCGCTTTGATAAAACACAATGAAACAAGAAATAAGCTAACAAGCTAAAACAGATATTTAACTATCCCTAATAAGCACTCAGGCATAAGAATAAGCAACTAGAGTAAACTAGAATGGTAAATAAGCTAAAAAGCTACAACTGATAAACTCTTAAAATTACTTTTAAAAGGCGAATAAGCTTAGATAAGCTCTACTAAAGACAGTAAACGAAAGTGGGCTTAATCTACTCTAAATAGCTAAGCTAATCTTAAATAAGCAGAAATAATAAGCTAATAAGCAATAATGAACCAACAGTACTAATAGTTTTTAACTACCAGTACTTAACTTAGAGTTAGTACTATGCAAGCTTTGAGTTAGTACTGCTACTTTAACAATCTCACAAAAGAGAAACCAGCATACTAACTGATGATGGGTTATACTAAGCTGTCCAAAAATCTCTTAAAGTTTTCAAAAGTCATTTTCTTTCAAGCTGATTTGATCCTAATTTGTTAAAAACAGATTATCAAATAACAAAATAAGGCACTTATAAGTAGATTTCAATCAGTGATAAGCACTTAAATAAGCTAAATCAATCTAACAGTTTTAACTGAACAAACTACCCAAATGAACTGACAGTACTAGCTAATAGATTTGCACAAATCACTTTTAAACTAACAACTAAGCAAGATAAGCACTAAACATCATAATAAAGCATAAATAAGCAAATATAGGTAACAAATAAGCACTATAAGCAGTTCTGCAGTAGTTAAGAACAGTAAGAAAAAGAGAGACTTACAACACCCTTGCTCAAAACAGGGCTAAACCAAGAATCTACAAGCGCTAGCTTGTATAAAACAAGCTAGTAGTGTCCATAAGCCCATACTGGCTTATCATCCATAAGCTGTGGTATATTTGAGTGATTTTTTGTCTTGATTTTTTTTTCTTAACTAATTAACTTTTAAGGTTTACTTAATTAAAGCAGCTTATAAACAAGCTGTATTGAGAGCTTTTTGAACACAAAACAACACAATTAAGAAACTTAACACTTGGAATTGTAAATTGACTTAAAACCTCAAATTTGCATTAAAACTTGAAAGTGTTACAAAGCTGAAAGTAGAAGCTGTAAATGACTTTTAAAAAAAAACTAAAAATAAGCTAAGTTATATTAAAAATTAAGCTAAGATATTCTAAGATGCCTCAAAGGCTTACAAAAGGCTCTATTTATAGCCGAAGTCTTCTCTTCTTGGTCTTCTCACCTGTGCTTCTTTTGTGAGAGCTTCACTAGGTGTTTTTCATGTGTGAGGGACTTGATAAATGTAATTTCAGCCATTCAATCTTCTTGTGCTTCTTTTTAAGTCATCTAAGCCATCAAAATCACTTGGAAATGGTGAGGGATTGCCAACATGGCAATTATAAAGCTGGGGGGAGATAGTGGAGGAGGGGGAAATGTTTTATCCAGGGTGTTGAATGGTTTGCAGGGTAAAAGGGTGGGAAGACACCCGTGAGTTGTATCTGGGTTTTGTTGGGCGGGAAAAATGGTTTTGGGTAAGTTGGCAGCTTTGGCCCCTCAAGTTATACTCCACCCGATTTCAAATTTCAGCCCTTGTCTTTTTATTCTTGTAATACAACTTGAGGTTTGGCAATTTTAGTCCCTCAAGTTGTATTTTCTTCACTTGGTTAACTTTTGACTTTGTCGGGGTTGACTTTCTAACTTTGACTGACTTTTAGCTTTGATTTGACTTTGTCTTTTCCATTCCGTGCTCGGCTTTGTTTGTTTTGGGCTTTCTTTTTGTCCTTTTATTGAATATCCGCTTTCTGCACAACACAAATGCAAAACAAACATATATTTGGCAGTTTTTGTCTGTTTTTGGTCATTTAAGTCCATTTTTAATGGAAAAAGGTATGTGTAATTAAGCACATACCACCGTCTCCAGCCACTGTGAAGATTTCTTTTTCGTTTTAATTGAAAATTTTCCTGCACACAATTTTATTAGTTATATCCTGTAGAAAACACTACATAAAACCTAGAATTAATCATTACAATCATATGACTTGAAACTGACATGAATTAATCTTAACAATTTATTTTAAATGTTTGAATTGGTTCTTATAAACCAGATATTTTCCCTTACACTTACTTTATGCAATATACCTTTGATTGTCAATAAGACGAAGTTACAAACAAAACAAAGCGTGATTACAAAATAATTCAAACATAAATGAATAAACAATGAAGAATTAAAACATAAGACACTCCTAAATGTAAGAAAATAAATATTGGGTTGCCTCCCAAAAAGCGCTATTCTTTATTTACGAGTCTTGTAGCTAGACTCGAAGTCATATGTCCTTACGGAACTTCATGCAGGCTCACATGTCCACGAATTAGCCATTTTTTCATACTTTCATCCACTTGGTATCTGGGGCCTAGGTTCGAACACTTTTTTACATGAATTTATTCTTTTGTAGGCATTTATAAACCCATTAATTAGATCTCTTTGACTTAGCACATGGATGGGTGGGATCTTACTCCACGATACGTGCCCCTAACTTTTAAAGCTAGGTATAGTGCGAGCCATTTGGAATGTGTAATTGTCAAAGATCCTAGTGAAGGACATTAATCCCTTAGCACAATCAAATTCAAGATTAGAGATCTTTCTAAAGGGTTTGCCTATCACAACTTCAACTATATCTCCTAGGATAAACTCCCATATGTCTTCTAATACTACAAAATCTGTGATGTAAGTGAAACTTCCTACAAACACATAGACATCCTTCACAATGGCAAATAAGTTCTTCCCTGTACTTTCTAATCCTTCTACCATTATAGAATTATAGGCCTTACGCGTAGTGATGTTCATTGTTAAAAAGGGGTCAAAGTAGGTGACAAACTTCCTAAAGCTGATCATACATTAGAATGCCAAGTCACCCCTATCGAAACTACTAATTTCCCTTTGACGGCATAATTTTCCTGCATTACCATTTTCTTTTAGCTTGTTTAGGACTTCACCATCATTAGAATCATCATCCGAGTCTAGAAAGGAGAAACAAGTGGTGTATCTACCAATTCATCATCGGGCTTGAGGTCGTCCATATCAATTTCATTTGCTGGTTATGTGAAATCATTAAGAAATTGGTCAATGTTCTCTAGGCGAAAATTGAAGTAGGTCGAGATTGCCTGTAGCTTATTGAGCTCTTGGAAAACCCTTGCGCGCAACATAGTTGGTAGGACAGGTGGGCTATTGGTCGGTGGTGGATTCGCGTTCTCCATAATGAAGAATGGAATAGCCTATGAAAATTACAAAACAAGCACACAAAGAAGAGATAGACTACGAGAAAGCTAATATACTGAAGAAAAAGAATTTACATTATAGGAATCAAGCGAGTAGACCTATGATAAACAATGATTGAAACATAACTATTCCCCACGCAGCGGTGTCAAAAACTTGGTGTGCGGTTATCGTAAAGACTTCAAAACGAAGTTTTACAACTCCTTAGGCAGAGTACCTAACCGTTGTAGTGTAGTAAGGTAAGACTCAGGGGTTGTTATCGTTCTCTAAGGGAATATGTTAGGAAGGCTCGAACACGATCTAACAGAGGTCTATAGGGTTGAGAAAAGATTCTTTTTGTATTTTTATGTTTTTAAGAAAGCATGTAAATATCATGGTTTTAGAGGTTTGGTTTGTTTTATCTGATTAAACTTAATTATAAATCTAAACTACTGGTGATAACTATATGATTAACGAACATATTTACTTAATCATGCATTACTCCTCAGATTGTTTCTCCTAATCCTGTTGCTTTGTCACACTTGTGATGATCTATGTAAGTATTTCCTAAGTCATGAACGAATTACACAAACCCGACGTCTACATTATATTCCGTTAAGGCAACGCACAAGTAAGGTAGTATGAAGACTATTATAAGGCCCCAAAGAGTATATTAAATGAATTTGAGATATCTTAAGAGGGATCAACCATATTAGGGGTAAAGTAGTATGAAGACTGTTACCAATGGTATCCTTTCTACACACTCACGTTTCCCTAGACGTCTATGCCAATTTAATGTCTTATGGCTAGATTTCTAAAGCCTAATGTGCACATTCATCACAAGAAGCAACATTAAAAGGATCTACAATCTAAGTTTTATGCAATCATAAGTAAATACTAAAGGATCTAGCCTAGCATGTTATAAGAAGGTAAAGAACACAAATCAATCAAATAATATATAGACATATTGAAAGATTAAATGGATAAATGAACTTTACTTGATTAAAACATGGATTAAAGACTATTACAATAGGGTTTTGAGGCCCTAAAAATAGCCTAAAAAGCCGCCAAACTTGAATAATAAAGTTAGAGTTCGTCTCCCAAAAGTTACACCACTAAAACCCTAAAATCAGTTTTGTATATAAAGTAAAAGCGGCGCGACGACGTCTCTTTGAAGCCCTGACGCCGTCGCTACGTCGATGATTCTAGATCCTCTTTAAGTCGGTTACGTTCTGACGCCATCACCAAATCTATAATGTCGTCACTATGAAAATCATGACGCCGTCACTTTATACTTGTGACGTCGTCTCCACGCCCTGTATGCATGGTTTCTTAAAGAATTTGGTGTAGAGTCGTAGACTTGTCTGTTTCTTCTCCAAATGAGTCCAAGTCACGTGTATTTCATCCAAATGCCATCCAAGTGCTAAAAACATGAAAACAAATGATTAAGCACATAATCTGGGCATATTTGTATGATTTAGGGGGTTAAATGACCTCGAAAAAGTGTATAAAATAACACCTCATCAAGCACTACAAGAATTTTGTCATTTAGCGACGGATTTAGCGACGGAGTCAGCGACGTATTTTTTCCTTGCGTCGGAGTTTGCGACGGGTAGCTGCATGTCGGTGCTAAAGCGTCGCAGATTCTGCGTCTCCTCAAACTCCATCGCAAAAAATAGCGTTGTCAATAGCGACATACGTGTCAGTCGCTAATAACGACAGAAAATGATGTCGCTAACTGAATTGCGACGGTTTTTCACTTGGGCTAGGAAGTCGCTAGCCGTCGCTAACACTGTCGCTCTTTGTCATTAGATGTCGCTTGATGTCGGCAGAAAACATGTTGTAGACGTCGCTAATTAAGTCGTAGGATGTCGCAAATATATTAATCCGTTGAGCACATGATGAACCTGGGCAGCATTTTTCTCTGTTACCATTTGATCCAAACAATTCATATTTACATCAACAAACCATATATTGCCTCAAATTTTAACCATTTACAATATTCAATTACAAAACTATTAACAGTACATCCGCTCCTAAAAAAGTACTTAATACAAACAATATTTATTTGAACTAACTAAGCATTTGATTAGTTAGCTGCCGACGTAGAAGCAAATCAAGAACTTTTGTGGTAGCACCTTATATGACTTGTCCCCCTCGAAGTAAGTCTTAGGATTTAACAATTTGATCAAATTTTGTGTGTGTGCTTACTGTGTAGCTTTAATACGTTCTTGCTCCGCTTTAAGTCATAAACTCGATGTCTTCTTAATCCAAGCAATATTACTTCTGCTTGGCCGTTGTTGCAACAACTATCAAGTGGTATCATAACCCAGCAGAGGAATAGAATTTGTTCTTTTGTTGGTACATCATTCCTTGTGTCATCATATCCCCTCCGAGATAAGTGGTTGGCGACAACATTTTTTGTACCTTTTTTGTCTTTTATTTCAATATCAAATTCTTGCAATAGAAATATCTAACGTATGAGACGTGGCTTAGCATCTTGCTTTTTAACGAGGTGTCTTAAAGCGGAGTGATTGGTATAGACAATAGTTTTGGATAATACCAGATATGGTCGGAATTTATCAAATGCAAAGACTACAACCATGAGTTCTTTTTCTGTAACAATATACTTTTTTTGAGCTGCATTGAGAGTTTTGCTTTCAAAATAGATAGGGTGACAGTGTTTTCCATCTTCTTGTCTTAAGTCTGCTCCACTACGAAATCGCTTGCATCACACATTAGCTCAAATGGAAGATTCCAGATTGGGCTCATGATCACAAGAGTACACGTGATTTTTCTTTTAACGAATTGAATGATTTGTGACATTCATCGTTGAATTCGAAGGGAGTTTCTTTTCCAAGCAACTTAGTTAAAGGACGAGCAATTTTTGAAAAGTCTTTAATGAGACGTCGGTAGAAACCTGCATGTCCTAAAAAACTTCTAATGCCTTTAACATTAGTAAGGGGGTGGAAGCTTAGTGATTACATTGATTTTGGCTTTGTCAACTTTAAGGCCTGCTCCGGAGAATTTGTGTCCGAGAATGATACTTCTTTAACCATAAAGTGACATTTTTCCCAATTAAGGACAAGATTTACGTCCTTACAACGTTGAAGCATTTTATCAAGATTATTTAGACAGTTATTAAAGGAGTTTCCAAAGACGAAAAAGTCATCCATGAATACTTCAACGGATTCTTCGATCATGTCATGAAAGATAGCTAACATGCATCTTTAGAAGGTATCAGGAGCATTACATAAACCAAAAGGCATTCGCCTATAAGCATATATTCCGAAAGGGCATGTGCACGTTGTTTTTTCTTGATCCATAGGATCGATCAGTATTTGAAAATATCCAAAAAACCATCGAGGAAATAGAGGTATTTTTTCCTGTGAGTCTTTCTAGCATTTGATCCATGAATGTCAACAGAAAGTGATCTTTCGCTGTTGCTTTGTTAAGTTTACGATAATCAATACCAACTCGCAAACGGGACAAGTTTATTTTTTTTGTTTGTACTACTGTAATACCACCTTTCTTTGGAGTAGAAACTAAAAAGGGGGTTGAATAGTTTACAGGTTTATTGGTGTAATAAAACTTTGCTTACAAAAATGTTAGATTTAATTTGTATGTTTCAATCAACCAACAATATGAACCAAACAATATATCTATCTACTCACAATTACAATATAAACAATGATAAATATACATAACATAATAAAAGAGATAAGGGAAAGAACAATCAAACCACAACACCAAGAATTATAGTGGTTTGGCTATGAAGCTCTTCTTCACCCTACTCCCTTTAGGCAGAGAAAACCATTTACACGTCGTTTACATTGTTTTTCGACACTAAGCGAAATGTCAAGTCCTAATCCTAGCTAGAACCAATCTACCACATCACAAATGTATTTTAAGGACTAAAATACTAACTAACACAAGATCTACACTATCAGATTTACATACTATCTGACTTTACACACAAACACAAGATTAAGACAATAGAGTTTTAGATCTTAGAAGAAAGGAGGAGAAACCACTAATCTATAACACTTCATTTCTTAGTGAATATGAGTGATCTTCTCTTGCACTTGATAGAAGAAGGAAGAAGGTAAAAGATGAGATTAGATCACTTGAAACAAGATTAAACTATGTTAGTGATCAAGAGATTTAGAGAGAGAAAAGAGGATTTTAGAGAGACAAAGAAATTTGAAACATATGTGCAAAGAGGAATGAAAAACTGCTAAGAATAGTGTAGTATTTATAGGCAGGAAAAATTAATGTCTCCTATAGGCGGTCCCGGCGGCCCTAGATATATTTAGGGGCCGTCCTACCGATCAGGGGGTCACTACTAGGTAGACGCTCTCATTTTTGTCCTTTTTTAGGGAAGGTTGAAACTGGTATGGAACGTTTTATTTTAGGGGGAAAATCATATTCAAATTTTTATAATTAAATAAAACATTTCTTTTAAATAAAAAGTATTTTGTATATATTTATATTTGTAAAAACACTTTTGTAGAAATGTAAGACATTAAGAAAAATTATTTTCTTGATCACTAATCATGTTTATACTTACCTTAAATGATTACTGTCGAAATGGAATTTTACGATTAATAACATGTAAACGTTTATTTTTATCATGAATGTTTTTACATTTTGTTATCTTCAAAACGTAGAGGAGTCAAAAAAAATATAAATAACATTTTTAGGCATTATTTGTATTAACAATCTCTCCCTTTTTGAAGATGACAAAATATAAACTCATTTTAGATAAAAATAAATTTTCAAAATTATTAATGAGTTTTAATCCATTTCTCCCTTTTTTGTCGGGTTCAAAAAGGTAGATAGTCGAGTAGAGAAGAAAGAAATCGACGATGTATACTCCCCCTTGATGTATACTCCCCCTCATTTGGGGCACCAAAGGATCAAGCTTATGATATTTTGCTACACAACCAAGATAGAAATACAAGTGCAAGAAACATTTCTAACATGTATCAATATGACGATAAATATATAGGCTCGGCTATATAGAGAAGAAATAGCCAACCAAATAAGTCATGCATTTCATCCATAATAGAAATTCATTCATTCATAACAATAAAGCTAATTCATACTTAAAAAGTATGAATATTACAAGAGTAGGAATTTAAGCATAGAAGCATAAAATAAAGAAATAATCTAAACTATAGCTAGACTAGTTGGTTCTTGATGTCTAGGAATGTTTTGACCAAAGGATGGGTGGTCATTAATGTAGAGGTAATAAAAGAGAGGTTGGTGAGGCATTGTTGGGTAGAGCATAACCTTGAGTGAGGAGGGACTCAAGGCAATTAATGTCATCTCTTAACTTATGAAAGAGAGTTTGGGTGTACATGCAACAATGACAAAAGCCGAAATGAAATGTGACTTGGTCATTTATGGCTTGATGAATTATGTTTTTGATGGTGAAGGTAGTGATGGAGGAGTTTGTGTAGAAGCATTTGCTACACGTTGAAGTTCGGTTTCAATGATGTCGGATAAGTGATGAAGTTGATTTATTTCATTCATAATTTGCTCCCTATTTTGATTTGGTGATGGAGAAGTGGGAGGTGAATTGATGGCATTGTTTAGAGAGTTTGTTGGAGAAATGTTGGGTGAGAGAGGAGGTAAATAGGGTAGAAAAGTATTGTGTCTCAAAGTGTCTATTATAGACTTTCAGTATCTTTCTTCGTAGTTTTGAAAAGGGTAAGAAAAGGACATGGTAAGTGAAGAGAGGTTGAAGAGAGAAAGATTGGATGAATATGAACGAGGAGGATGATGAGTTTATGTAAGAAACATTTTGGAAAGGCATGGTGTTAGGGGATAGAGATTCCAAGAAATGCTTGGCTAAATAGAGAAAGTCCAGCAAGGTGTAGTGTAGGGATGGTCAAAGATGCAGAAAAAGAGGAAACAATAAAAAGTTTTGTCACTCTGCTGATGGCGATCCCATAAATTGAGGCGGTCCCATATATATTTGGGGGCCGCCCCATGTATTGGGGGACCATTTTCTAGAGGGTGACAAATTTTTTCCAAAGTTCCCGGTTTTTCAAGAGAATGTAAAATACGAAGGATTTATGGTAGTTCGCAGCATTTCCTACATTTCAAGAATCACTTATTCTAGCTATGCATAAAAGTAGGCAAAAGAGATAGTCTAATAACTAAAATAAGCAAGTAGTTCAAGAAGTGACATTTAGCATGAATTATTCAAGCAACGATTTAGAAGAAAGAATTATCAAAGTACCATATCATAATATTATAACATCATCAAATCATTGATATGTGAGAAATCACATATCCTTTATATACCAAAAATGGCCTTTAAATGATCAAAATATGCAAAAATATGCTTGTATTTGTGTATTTTACTGTTTGTGAATGTGTTGGTACGGATATTGCAAAAATCACAAGAAAAAGGTCAAAGCCGGGCAAACTCGAACACGGGAATGGAAAGAGTGCACAAGAGCCAGAAGTTTCTAGCAAAGGTCATCAAAAGTCAACCCATGGTCAACAATAGTCAACTCACAAAATGCCAAAACCCTCAAAATACCCAAAAGAGCCTTATTGTTAAATTAATTTCACAAAAGTCTCAAAAACCCTAACACCATTAGTCTATGACTAACGGTCGTTATCCTTTAATAATAAACACTTTTTACCAAAATCTTTTACCAATAACCAGCCCAACCCTTTTAATAAAACCATGGCCCAATACCCGAGCCCAGGTCAACTCGTTTAAACCCCGGGTCAAACACATCCGTATAAAAGAAAAAGAGGCGCGAATAGGTATAACTGTTTACCCATCGTCCCGATTCAACCCAGTGTAAAAATTCCTGGGTAAAAACCTACGCTCTCTCAATTAAGCTATGTGGCCAGAAGATTCCAAGTACTAAGTGCCAAGTCATCAACAAATATGTCACCAAGAGCTCTCATTGGTCAAGATGTACAAAGGGACTGACACGCGGGCTTTCAAAGAAACACACCAAAAAGGGGAATATTGTACTAAAATCAATGTAAAAGAAGTACAAGGCCTCTGACACAAGGAATGCCACGCTGGCAATTCGTGTGCTCATTTTGATCCAACGGTGAAGAGATGGCATCCAATGATTGCAAAGAATGGATGGTTCAAATTAAGAGGAGCGTTTAACAGACTTGAAGACCTAGAAGAATCCTTTCTCTCCTATAAATACAAGACTCTTCTCACTCACAGGGATAGTTATTTAGTTTTATTAGCTTTTTAGAGTAGCTTTTAAATTGTAATTTTTTTTAGAAAGTAATGTTTAGCTTACTGTAATCTCTATTTCAACTTGTACTCAACTTTATTATCAATAAGAATTCAAAGTTTACTATTTGTGCAATTGTCTTTTCATAAATCTACTTTTATACAAAAATATGGTTTAAAAAGCTTTAATTGTTTCATAAGCTCTCATTCTCTTTTATAAGCTCTTATCTACTCTTAAACTGGCTATTTACTCAACTAAGATCTCAAAAGCTTAGTTGAGTTTATCTTACACAAATCCTCCCTCAAATTTTACCACCGCTTAATAAGGAAGGGAAACCAGACATAGATGGGTATCCAGGACCATACCAGCTTATCCTAGGATAAGCTGGAGCTTGTTGATAAGCTCTTGGAGCAATTGTATCCTTGTTTGAGCATAAGCTATTGTAAGTTTCTTAAAATTTTCTTTTATAGCTTTAAATTTTGCTTATTAGCTTTAAACTACTTATTGATTGCTTATTATGGATTAGAATTGCTTATTTCTGCTTAGTGTACTTATCTGTTGCTTATTTAGTATACTTCTTAGGAAAAAATTAGTTTGCAAGTAGTTTTTATGAAAAATAGTTTGAAAAACCAAAAATATTAGTTTAGCTTATAGCTTATTATTCTTGCTTATTAGTTTTTTCAAATATGCTTATTAGGTCTGTTTATAGCTCATGACTATCTGGTATTTCAACTTTGTACATTAAATCTCAAAAATATAAGCTAAAATGAATTTTTGTTATTTAAAGGGGTGTTTGGGTCAAGGCAGTACTAACTTGAGTTAGTATTGCCAAGACTCCTTTGGTCCTATAACTTGACTCAAATCATCATTTTAAGGTTTATGGTGAAAGGATTTAAGGCGCTTAAATGTTAAAATCTAGTTTTTAATCAAGTTACTAGATAGTTATTAGATTCTGTTAGTATAAGTTTAATTAGTCTAGCATTTTTAGCTTAAGTCTCTTTTAGCCATTGGTTTTGTTATTTTTGCATTTACTTTAGTATTTTTAAAGTAGTAGAAACTAGTCCTATAGCCTGCAATTGTTAGATTTGAGAATTGGTTCACTTGGTGGTCAAATGCATCAGCAACATAATAATGACAAACAACCTTTTTCAATTCAAATTTTCAGAAGGTAATAACAGTTCTTAGATCTTGATTTTAAGTATACAAGTAGATTATAGGCTAATTTAAATCAGTTTGAGCTTGATTTGTTTTAAGAAGTCCATTTGCTTATCTGTTTTTAAGCTCAAAATCAGCATTTTATCTTTTGAAAATCAAAAACATACTTAGCTCCTACTAAGTTAATCAGCAGTTTTCAAGGAGCTTTTTCAATAAACATTTGTCTTTCAAAATGATTTTTAAAAATTGTTTCATGTAGCTTTTTGGTTAAGGTTTAAGGTAGTATAAGTTAGAAACCCATAAGGATCTGTTTGCATAGTTAAAATAAGCTCAAAGTAGCTAAGTTGTCTGTTTGGTATGCAGTTTTCTTATAAGTGCTTATTTGAAATCCTCAGCTTATGGCTTGCTTCTTTGTGCTTATTTCTAGTCTAGAGTAGTTTATTAAGTTAGACTTAGCTTATTTTGTTTATGTCCCTAGCTTATTAAGACATTTAGTGTAAGCATCATTAAGTTAGTACTGCTGTGCTTATTTAAGCTTTTTCTTGCTTAAAGTGTTTGTTCATTTCTTTTCAAATTAGCTCATTAGGATAGGGTTAATTTAGTAGTTGCTAATTTTGTTTTGAACTTAATTTAATTTAGCTTATTAGTTGCTTAAGTTCAAAAAGTAGTTTTATACAATTTGTTGGCTTTTTAGCTGATTTCTAGCTTATTTAAGGAGTTTCAAAAATAGTAGCTTTTATTAAAATTGATAGTTTTTAGCTTTTCTATAACTTTGCTTTTTTAGGATTTTGCAAAAAATAAAAATAAAAATGGAAAACCAAGGAAGTCGGGGGGTGAGCAAGACTCGAACCCCCGACCTCAACTTAGCCTCTACCCTTTTTATAACACTCCACACAAAAACACACTAACCACTGCGCCCTTGGGACTTTTACGTTCTAAGGTGCGTAGTTTATTCTTTTACCACCTTAAGTTTTGTTATAGAAAAGCACTTCGAGTGCTTAAAAGCTTTTTCTCGGCTTATTTAGTTTAACTTTTTAAGTTTTTACATTTTTCCTGCATTCTGCTTATCATAAGCTATTTTTAGAATTATACTTAGATTTTTAACTCAAAGTTTATTATTTTTAATCATTTATTTATGTTAAAAACATTAAAAAATCATAAAAAATAGAAAAATAATCAAAAAAATAATTTTCTTTTTTATAAAATTTTCTTTTATCATATTCTAGGTTTAGGTTGAAATTTACTTCCGTAGGGTTAATATTTTGAAAATTCACTTTTTAAAGAACGGGATTCAATCCCCGTTATCGTTTTCTTCGTTTTTGGCTTAAATTACTCTTGGTTTAGAATTTCCTTAGCTTTTTACTTTTAAATAGTTAATTAGAATTAGAAAAAGTTTAGAAAAGTATTTAGGGTTTAATTTCAGTGTTCTAGCTATTTGTCGTGTTTACTTTATTTCCCGTTATCGTTTTTTTCGTAGTTAGGTTTAATTGTGCCTTTATTTGCTCACTATTAGGATTTTAGAAAATAAATCATCTTCGAAGCAATTCAAGTCATTGTCCAAATAACAAACAAGGTCTGAATTTCATAAGTCTTTGGGAAAATGACCCGGTAATCACTTACCGGTTAAACGTGTAGTATTTTTGTAAGATTTTTCCTACTACCTTTGTCCTCAAGGGTAGTTTTGGAATTTTCTATACTTTATATTATTATACGTATTAAAACTGTACACATCAAGTTTTTGGCGCTGTTGCCGGGGATTTGTGATTAAGATTCCTTCATTTGCATTTGTCAATCGTGGTTTGAAGAACCATTCGTTTTCGAAAGTTACGCTTTTGAGAAAATCAAAAATACAAAAAAATTAGAAATGTAAAAAGTAAAAAAATATTCTTCTTTTCTTTTTAGTCTAAGTAGAACTTAAATAAATACAAAAATACAAAAATATTTGCTCTTTCGGATTTTTTGATTTTTCTTGTGAATTAGTAAATATAAG
>BQNB010131346.1:645-18797 GCA_026074375.1 Tanacetum coccineum
CATATCACGTTTTCTTTTGGTTGTTTCAATATCTAAATTTGTTATTAGGTACCATTATATGTATATACGAATATGACATCGCAATCGATGGTCGAGAAAACATCTTTATTCACGCCAACACCTGATGAGTATGTAAAAGCTGCAATTCGACGCATAGGATATGAATCCCGTTGTACACCATATTGGCCTCACTCGATTCAATGGTTCTTCGCTTCATTAGCTCCTGATTTTCTTTTAGATGCGTGGCGTCTTTCCATTGGCATTAAGCGTGGCGGGTATAAGGCATCTTAATCATAAGTCATGACATGTTAAAATTTCATGGAATTACGTGTTGTTAGATTGAACAAATTCATTGATACTAATTATTCAAATAGGTGATCGATGCTTACAACTATTTTTTATAACTTCTTGATTCATGAATAAGTTAGACAACGAAATCCCATAGGTTATGATTTATATTATTGATTACAATATATAGAAGATTACATGAATGAAACCCTAACGGACCTTAAGCCCACAAACCGGGTTTGGGCCTATTTATCCACTAATACTCCCTCGCAGTCCGAGCAGCGAAATCGCGAAAGCTCGGACTAGGGTAGTACACTAGAAAAGAAAAAAAACAAAACATTAACGTAATAAAAACATAACTTTAATCGACTCGTAACAAAACCGTACCAACGGTCGACTTTAGTCGACTGTTACCAACGGTCGGCTAAGTCCACTGGTAACAAAACCGTACCAACGGTCGACTTTAGGGACTGGTACCAACGGTCAACTTTAGTCGACTCGTAACAAAGCCGTACACACAATTGATTAACAAACAAACCCTAAAACAACTATAATTTTTTTTTTCAACAATAAAACAAAAACATAAACATAAATCCTCAATAAAGATTCTTAATCCTTAAAAACCCATTAAGAAAGCACCAATCCACTTTTACAGATCCATTTAAATTAAATGAAACCGCTTCTTCATTATTTTCTCTCACACCCCATCCAAATCATTGTATATCTCTTTTTATAATAGACGGTATATCTTAAGAAATCAAAGACACATGGCAGAAGGTGGTATTGATAACTACAAACACACATCTCACATGATCAAAAGCAAACGACCATCTTTACGAGACCAATAACAAATATTTGATTTCACAATTTAATAGAGGAAGTAACTAGTTTGGACGTGAAAGAAGAAAAATTAAACGATTAGGTTTTTTTTTGGATGGGTGGTATCGACTAATGGAGGAGACGATTAGGGTTTGACGGGGTGGTTTAAGGGAGGCGACTCAACATAGCCACCTAGGTCTGGGGGATCCTCCGATACCATGTTAAATAATAAAAACCCCGTAGGTTATGATTTATATTATTAACAACAATATATAGAAGATTACATGAATGAAACCCTAACGGACCCTAAGCTCACAAACCAGACTTGGGCCTATTTATCCACTAATAGAATAATCGGTTAGATGATACAATTAGCCTTCCAAAGGTACATATATTTTGTATAGGATAAAGTCACAATTATTCATGTTTTGTTATAAGAAATACCTGCATTTTAATAAAATAGAAAAATTGTTGTTTTGATTGTAAATATTATGTCAAATTGTTATTTTAATTTTAAAGTACGTTTGAGAAATATTAGGACACGTTAAAGAACTTTAAAAAATAGAGATCAAGAATTCAGAGAATAGAAATTAGTAAGAATTTTGATAAATACTATGATAACAAAACAAATTAAAACAGAATCAAAATTGAAACCAAAGTCAAATTAAAACAGTCAAAAGAGAACACCTCCCATTTTGTTGTACTCCATCCATCTCAATATTATTATCTATGTTTCGTTTTTGAGATATTCTAAATTAAATGTCAACTACTAAAAATAGTTATGAAAGTTTAATTTAGATTACCATATTACTCTTACTTGATTTAATTATTACAAACTTTAAAGAAAATAATAATTAATTAATTAATATTAAAATTGTCATTTTATAAAATGTAAAAAGGAAAAGGCAATAATAATTTAATTTTCTTAAATTGTGTATAGGCATAATCATTTTGGAACAGAGAGAGTGGTTATTAACTTGAATGAGTCATGCAGACTCGTGCGTTGCACACGGCTTGTGTCAATTTTTTTTTGCATGGTGTGCGTATAATGGTCGCTTGTATCGTGATTGTGTCGAATGTTGATTCCTTTGTTGGATGGGTTATTACCCATACAATTGTAGTGGGGTATTTGAGTTTGACGTGAACGTTTGATCCCTGTATAAAGCTATCTTTATGATAAATTGATCTTTGGCACACGGGTTGTGTCAATTTTTTTGCACGGGTTGCGTGTAATGGTTGATTGTATAATGATTCTGTGAAATGTTAATGCCTCTGTTTGTTGGTTTATACTTTGGAAATGTGATGTGTAATGTTTTGCTGCGTAGTGCGAGAATAATTTGACATATAAGATAAATTTTTAGTCCAAACAGCATTGTGTGACTATTTGAGTTTAAGGTTAAAGTTTCATCATTGTATAATACTTGTGTTATGATAGCGTTTGCTAAGTTGGGCATTCAGACCCGTGCAATGCACACCGGTTGATATAAGTTGCCAAAGAGGAGATGGATACAAAGCATTAATAGTACTAACAATAGCTTACAACTTGCAAATTCTCGAATAAATCTTGATACTGAAAATCTGATCTTTCACAAAGACAAAAGCTTTAGAGAAGAAAATGCCTATCACATTCTTTAGAGTATTATGTCACATACATTTATCAATAACTAAGAACCCAAGAGCAATAATGTTTCTGTATTGTAATACGTTAAAGAAAACAACAGGCAACCGATCGACACATATTAATGGGATTAATGTCCTTTTCTTCTTTTCTTCTTTTGTTTCGCATCAGTGTTTTCATCTTCTTCCTCAAACTCTTTTTTCTTCTTATATTTCTTCTTCTTCTCTTTAACATAGATGTTCTCGTCTTCATCCTCAGACTCTTTATTCTTCTTATCTTCTTTCTTTACTTTCACATCAGCATTCTTGTTTTCATCCTCCGCTTCCTTTTTCTTTTTGTCTTTGTTTTTCTTCTCTTTCACATCAGTGTTCTCGTTTTCTTCCTCGGACTCATTTATCTTTTTGTCACGGGGCATATGATGATAAGAACACGACAAAATATAAATGCATAAATAAATGACGAATAATTAAACCGGTTTCTATTTTGTTTGTTGCGTGTCATTGTTCTAAGGTAGTAATTGATTTCAAGTTTTCGACCATTAGCTAACATGAATTTTTATATGTAAATCATAGATGTCTCGCAAAAGATTGTACAAAAATTATGTGCAATGTGGAAGTAATAAAAAAACATACACCACGTTCCAAATAAAATATAAATTTTGAAAAAATAGCATTGTTATCCAACCTAGTACTTCACTACTTTGGAGCTTTTATACATTAAATACAATCACATATGTTTTTCACTTTATAGTCTTCAACTGAAGAAAGAAGCAAAGTGTGAAGTGAGGATCACAACCCAATTTAAAGTCCAATTGATAATGGAAATATTAAGCCCATAAATATACCCAACATCTAAACCATTGCCATAATATTTACTCATTTGTTAAACCTAAAAAAACATTTGACGCCACCCACTTTCTTTGTGCAGTCATCCTCTTTTTCATATCATCACACAAACATCTTTCATACTCCACCCATACTTTAAACCAAATCTGTTTGAACGAAAGAAAGCAACGGAACGACATGATACTGACACGAACATCTTTTAGCTTATTGAAAACCAAACACAAACACATCTCTTTCAGAAATATTAAATATTAAACACGGACCCTTGATCCTTTTGTGTTCTGTAAATGACTTCATAGATAGGGTTAAAACAAAGACTTGGCTTCAAGATCTTAATATAAAAGGTCTCAGGTAGGTTGTTTTATTTTGCTTTTAATTCTTGTTTTTGTGTTTTAATAATCGAAAAAAGAAATGGGTATAACAACATTGTTATAAATCGTTATTTAATTTTCGGATATTAAAAGTGGTTATTGTTCAAACATGTTAGATCCATACAGATTAGTACAAAAGTTTGAACAAATAACCCAGATCTTGATTTATTGTTTATGTTTTGAATCTCAGTTGTGATCTATGATGGGTTGTGATTAAACTCTTTAGATCTTTATAAATCTACGCAAGAGTTCAACGGATCTGAGATCCTTTTTTCCTTTTTTTGTTTCGGTCAAATCTTGAGAGTTGTATGAGACTTGGATTTTTTGTTGGTTGAGATGATTTGAGTAGGTTAGCTATGTATTAAAAAGGAAAAAGTTGATGTCGAAGCGGTGGTATGCTATGGGGTGGAATGAGTGCCTTATAGTGATTGTGCAATTTATCAAAAGATAATCAAGATACGTTAAAGTCGATAAGTGTTACGAATAAATATGGTTCAGTAGACTTTACGCATCATGCCTGAACCTTTATGCGTACATATATTCATCCTTACAGTTAGGATGATTACCTGTAGAGTCGAACAGTTAAAGATGGAGATAAATGTTTGTAGATCCAAGAATAATGGTTTGTATACCTGATTAATGGCAGAGGGTTTGCATTGGCTTAAACTTTTAACGAATACTGCCCCCTTAAATTAAGGGGCTCAATCTTTTAATATAATAGATGGGCTTTCTAAATTACAAAATTCAATCAACTCATCCTCAATCGATTAATTTGTTTTTTGGTTATCAAAACAAATATGTTGTGTATGTCATTTTATTCTCATTAATTACGTAAAAACAACTGTACAAAAGTACTCATGATACTTATTTACATTTGACTGAATGTAGTGGTGACCGCAGAGGACACCGCCACGTCAGCGCCAACTCAACTTTCTCTCTCTTAGTCAACACAGTGACCAAACACATGTAGTGGTGACCGCAAAGGACACCGAACAATTAAAAAAAACATTACATTAAACATTTGACAAATTAAAATACGAAAATAAAAATACACGGAAGAAAAGACGAAAAAAAATACGGAAATAAAAAACATGAACTTGACAGAATTTAAAAATACAACACAAATACATTTTAAAACATATAGTTCGAATAGTATCCGTTGGAATAGTAGTTGTTTGATTTCAAATTTGAAAATTACATTACGGAATTGAAAATTACATTATGGAATTGAAAATTACATTACGAAATTAAAAATTACATTACGGAATTGAATAACAATAATGTTAAGCTAATGAAACCGTATCCTTACGGAAAACCTCAACCACATTTCTTTTTGTAATGTTAAGGTAATGCTTTGATGGTTTAGGAGTAAAAACTGAGACATTGGCAAGTATCATAGCAGCTCCTACTGTAATATCCTTTTCATAACTACCCACATCAAGGACTTTGTAGTGTATTGTTCCAGGTACTGTACCCGATAGATCTTTCAGAGTCACATTTAAATCTCCAAGAGCATTCGGAGAACAAGACTTCACTATTGCAACAACTTGTTCAAGTTTTCCCTTTTTAAGAAAGTTGTCGATGTCTCCCAAACATCCAGTTACAGTGCCACCAAAAGCATTCACATAGTTAGTGGCGCTAACCCACGCCCCACTGTTAAAATCAGCATCCTCACCCACATCCTCAACAACTTTCTGCATATATTCTTGTGTCGACATTAAAGCCCCATCCGGATCAAGAATAAATACATTTTCTTTAAGCAGCTTGGCTCGCTGAACAAGACCCGCAGGACCGGGTATTATCCTAACTGGGTTTGGGGTTGAGGAAGATGGTTCAACACATATGCTATTAGAGAGCTGAACAACACCCGCAGGACCGGGTATTATGGTAACTGGATTTGGGGTGTATGGAGATGGTTCAACATGTGCGCTACTAGACGAACGCAGAACAGGTGTTAAATGGAGATCAGAATCGTCTATATCAAGACTGTATTCCCATGGATCATTTTCGTTAGTGAAATTGGAATCCATCTGGATAGTTGGATAAGAAGTTGTGTGATATAATGAGGAGATGGTGGGGGTATTTATAACGAAAAACTAGCCGTTGGAATTCAAAATTTGAAAATATAATAACGGAATTTAAAATACAATACTTTATTTAAAACATTAAATTAAAACAACATTACACTAAAATAGTTTCTAGTTTATTAATCTGATGACTCGTAATCTGAATCAATTCTCATCACCCCAAATTCCATAAAGTATTCATCATCATCAGCTTGTTTTTGCCTAATCTTCTCCTCCCGTGCCTTTTCATCCATTGTTTGTTCTTCTAGTGTTTCTCTTAAGGCTTCTTCATCTAGATGTAGTTGATGTAACTCTTCCGCAGTAAGGTATACATCACCAATCTCATGTGTCTGTGATGACGAACCACCTATATGGGTTTCTGAGCGGTGGTTGTATTTTTCATGTATCCAAGCTAACTTAGCATTCATTTGTTTTTCTAGTTTTGCCGCCTTTCTGTACATAGAAAGATTTAGCTCGTAATCTTTATCAGAACCTTCTTTTAAGAAAGTGTCGATCAAAGCACGGCTCTCTTGTGGAATGTGATTACATTTCTCGTATGCTTTTCTAAGATCTTCTTTAGTTGTGCATGCATTATCAAATTGCAAGGCTAAATCCAGAATCGCTTTCTGATGAACCATATCTTCGTCAATTTGTTTTTGAACCAAAGCTTGGATTTCATCGTCGCTATGTGGTATCGAACAAGCCATTTAAAAAAGATAATGAAAGTGTATAAAATGTATGTGTTTTGTGATTAAAAATGGTATAAAAAGTGAGATTTTATAGTGAATGGGGGATTGTTTATTTTTTTTAAATAAAAATATAAAAGAAAGAGTTAATTTTTTTTAATACGAAATCTTCCTCCAATTGTAAGGTCGTGCAGAAGACCCTAACTTTGCAAAGGTTGGGGGTGACCAGGTCTTGCTTCGGTCGAGTCCTTGCTATCGGTCTAATGACGTAATGGGATGACTAAGATGTCCATTTTATTGCCACATGGGACGACCGACCGCAAAAAGTCGTCCCATTACGTTTAGCCTTAAATTGCCACATATAACTTTTTCAATCGAACTATATGTTTAAAGTTGTTGGTAAAATATCATATCCATATAGTACTAAAGAAGCTAACTGGGACCCATAAAACCGACTATATAAAAATACATGTTATTTGAGCATAGGCATTATTTGAATATGGCACCTCAAGGTTGAAAGCGAGAAATAGTCATACTCATATCTTCTTCTGCTTGGGTTCTTATTATCAAAAGACATGGTCTCATTCGAGTTAAGGCTACGAGCAACAAATCCACTGGTATATATCCACCACCGGTTTTGACCGACTTATTGTTTATTAGTTGGTCTAAATGATGGTCACGTTGACCCAAATCACTTTTATCCTTGCTCTTAAAATGGCGGTTTTCTATTTATTAGAGTTTACTTCTAATTATGCAGGTCCTAACATCACTAGAGCCGTTGGATTATGCATTTGTAGCATTTCTTCCCGATATTAGTGAGGTTAGATAAGAACTTTGGGCATTATTCGTTAACACCATTTACCTCTATTCACAATATTTTATGTGTGTTTCAACTCACAGGAACTTTTATTTCGAGTTGCATTGCTTCCACTTATTGGAATTAACTTGATAAGTGCTACCGTAGTTGCTGCCTTATTTGGGATTCTGCATTTGGGCAGTGGTCGGAAGTTTTCATTTGCAACCTGGTATGCATTCACCTTTATAATAGCATAGTCATTGTAATCATTTTCCGCACTAAATATGTTTGTTTAAGTCTTTATTTGTAGGGCCACGTTTGTTGGGCTTGCGTATGGTTATGCTATGATATTAACCTCTAGCCTTATCGTACCCATGGCTTCTCATGCAATCAACAACTTAATAGGAGGTGTTATATGGCTCATTAATCATCAAAAGAGAGAGGTACGTATAATGACTTTGTTTTAAGTTTTTGGTCCCAGAACGAGTTGTGATAGGGTCCACCCTTTCTCACGTATACCAGTCACGAGATTTATAGTAGTTTATTCGCAGGTTTAATACCAAGTCTCTATAGAATGGATAATTTTAAGATCAAGAACCGTGAGAGATTCTTGATACAAGCATCAGGATCTCTGAAAATCATATGAAAAAGGTACAAGCTTTAAGCTCCAATTTTTCCAGGTCATTGTTTTAAGCGAGTACTACTATTTAGAGGAAGGACATTAACGAATAACGAAAACTTATTTGCAGTACATATACAAGGAAGGCGCGATGATGATAGATTCGTCAAAAACATCTTAGCTGGGCGTAATTCACACCCTTGTTCTTGTTGGTACTTGAAACCAAAACCTCTTAGTCAGGCATTTCTCATAAACATATATGTAAATCATTGTCACCAGACAGAAAAACACATAGTTTAAAAAAATGTAATTGTTACTCTCTCATCTTTCTTAATTTTGACTAAAATGTCAGTTTTACCCTTAACTAATATAGTTATAAGGTTATGACATGCTTAAATACATGTACTTTAGCAACTAACAAATATTAGAAATCTCCACCTTTTAACCGCCACCAAAGTGGCCGAGCAGCTAGACACCTTGATGTTCACTACAACATAATGTTAACTTAGGGTTGAATGTCACCATACAACATCAAATGTTTAACGTAGGGTCGACATTTCGAGCCCTAAAACACAAAGGTGTCTCCTTATTCTTACGACATGTCGACCCAAGAACATCGTCCCAACCATCTCGTCTCTAAATTCTATGGGACGACTTTTTTCTTTGTGCTTTGGGACGACAGTGGGACCCACGCTACTTTATGAGTAAAAGCAGTGACATAGGCTTATGGACGACAGATGCATTTATACTATGTGAGCGAGGAAAACACATTAGTCGTCCCAAGATGATTATAATAATTTTAATTTATAAAATTTATAAAATTATTATATATTAATTATATAAAAAGAAAATACACCGTGGTGTATTACACCATGACCTTTAGGGACTGACATATTACTTATCTTAGGGTCGACATTCTCGTCCCTCATAACTCAACTCTTAGGGACGACATAGCATACTTTATACTTAGGGATCGAATGTCCGTCCCATAAGGTATATATAAGTAAATATATAATCGGGAATTGGCATGCTTTGAGACGACACACTTTAACTTTGGGACTACATAAGAGTATGACTTGTAGTACACATTGGTCGTCCCTAAGGTGTACCTAGGGCAAAAAAAACAATGGCAGTTTCCAGGTTTTCAGGATTATTTCACAGGAATTATTTCCCTAGGAAAAATCTACCTTTTAAAATCCGAGAAATTCGACAAATCCACAATACTAGAGAAGGAGTGGAGGACAAATCACAAACATTACATAGACCACAACAACAACACACCCAAAAAGCTACAAACACTAAAACCAAACTACAATACAAAAACCACCCCCACCCCACAACAACACTAATTCCAATACACAAACTCCGCCAACCAGCAAATCCACGATACGATAAATTACCATAATACGATAACAAGTCTTAAAGTTATTACCAAATCCATAATACGATCACAAGTCTAAAAAGTCAGTACAAATCTCCAAAATACATTCCAAGTTTCACAATAGTCATCATCACAAACTTAACAATTCTAAAAATTATACACAAACAAGATCCATTCTCGTACCAAATCCCGGTCACCTTCCTCCTCCTCGTCCTCATTCTCCTGCAAGAATAGATCACCATCATTCTAACCTTCGTTGCCCTTCCATCCTCTTTTCTCCTCCTCACCCTGATGCGCCCTCGTCATTGTGTTGCAAGACATTATCACGAGCCAATTCGTCCAATGGTCCGCGAATCTGTCATATGAGTATTCATAACAAGGTTGTAGAAGGAACGTTGGGGCTGATCATTAGAGCAAGAGTCGATACCCATGTGGAGTGTAAAACGATGGTAACAGTTGTTGAAGGTGAGATATTGTTTCTGGAGTTATAGGAAATGGCTTTCAATTTGTCTGGAAGGTGAGGACATGAGTCCGGGTAGGGAGGTTGAGGAAAATGGTTGCCGGGGTTTAAGGAGGTTGTAGAGTGTCGGAACATAGAGGTTGATTTATGAGGAAAGGGGCTGGAGTAAGTGAGCCACTCAGGGGCGTGGGGCATATCTAGCCAAAGGGTGAGGTTGTGGTACATGAAGTTTTATAAATCTCATTGAGGGCTAAATAGGGCGAGCATAGTTTGGTGAGTTTGTAATGGCCAAAAAACAGTACCTAGGTTTCCATAGAGCGTTACTGAGTAAGTTAGTACTCTGCAGTCGACCATTGGCTCGACGCGACAGCCTTTAAAGAAGCCATATACGCTCGTGTTGAGTCCCTCCTCAACTTGCTTCTTAGCACATCATTTCTTGCTCTTTTTGGTCACAGTATCTGGGTCATGTTCATTTCATCCGATCAGAACTCTGCAAAACCTTATTTGGGTGCTTGGCGCGATAGTTGAGCCACAGCCTCGGTAGCTTGCCGACCGTCATGCCCATAGCAATGTTCTGATCGATTCTCTCTAGGAACAGGACTTGAATCCAAGATTTGTTGATCGGTCATGAACGGGATTACTCCGCCTACTAACTCATGATACATCGCATGAGCCTTCATATTGCAACTGAGAATAGAAAAATAGAAAACGAAAGAAAAAAAGGTAAAAGACAATAAAATAAGTTATGAAAGAATTGTAACAGATTAAATTACTTACGTATCTCAGCTTGTTTTCTTTGGATTTCCCATAGCATCAGAACTTTGGTTCTTCTGATTGCGTCTTCCTCCACACGTCACAATTAGTCCTCTGTAATGCTCGCGTGCTCGACTTTCTATACACGATATCAAGTAATAATAACGAGCTATAAACTAACAATATAAACAAAACATCCTTCGTAACATATCACAAAAATTATAAAGAGTCTTACATATGTCGTTCCTAATCCCCCTTGAGGGCAAATGATTTTTTTTTCCTTGATGGGTTGGTATGGGTGTTCTTTCGCTGCGCAGACAGCATTTCACACTCGCGACTTCACGCCACCATTTTGATCGGATGGGAAAACCAGTCAACCAGCTCGTTCCACTCGCTCTAGGTTCTTGCCTATCCTACACACTATCCGGCGCAAGATGATTCTTTGCCTACCTCTGCTTGAAGATATCTGTGAAATGGTTAGGCCTAGATCCTGTTCTTGGCATTGCGCCCAAAGCACCACCCTCAGTTTAAGTTCCAACCACAAAGCGTTACACCCGATCCCCCCCCACCGTGGTATACAATATCAGCCAACTTAACCACTATCTCCCTGATTGCTATACCAATGTGTCGCAATGTATGATATAACATAACATAAAACAAATGCATTAAATGTAAACAAATCATTTAAACATAACACGACATATCTAAACTCGATGAACAATTAAGAAGTAGATAGTACAATAAACAATTAATACCTCTAACGTAGAAAAAATGATGCGCTTTAAAAGCAGCCTTTTGGAATTTCGGTCCACTCCAATTAAGGGAATTGGCCTAAATTGATTCCCCCAATAAGAGTAATGTTCAACATGCTCGAACTATATCATCTCTCCTATGATGGGTATGTAACCAAGAAATCGGTGACATCAAAGCCAATGCCGTAAGGTCTTGTTTTTTTGTTTTTTCTATAAGCCTTCCCTTTAAGCCTCACTTCCGTCTCATAACGGCGCATCGAACCTACAAAGATATGTTATTTCGTTGCATGGAGAAATTCAAGAAATAGAAATTATAAAAGACTCTAAATTAAAAAAAATCACAATTTCTTACTTTGGCATTGAGATCGGTAAGCCGGTTGGCCATGGGGGGGGGGGGGGGGGGGCTGTTGGGTGGATCACCACTCGAGCATCCCCTACGAGGTACTAGGACCAACACCGCCATCGATGTAAAATAACAAGCACAAGAACAACACATTTTCGTGGACCAATTAAGCTAATACACAAATATTCAACGATAAAAAACACATACTTATACAGATATAAAAACAAATTCCACACTAAAATAAAAATTTAGAGCATTTAAACAGATCAAAACATTTCATTCAAATACAAAATTCTACATTTAAACTACAACTTAAGATCGATAGTCATCGTCAGAATCATCGCTAGATACAACTAACTCCTAATTAAGTAGAATGTGTTTCACATCATCATCATCATACACTACAACATCATCAAACATACAAGTACATGTGCAGCGACATCATCTTCATTGTCTTTCATATAGCATTAGCATTGTCATCCATAACCGTTGGGGACGTCCACTTCTGACGCTTGAGTGCAATTTGTACTTAAATCCGTAATGCTCAACATTTAGTCAAACCAACAGAAAGTGTAACATGTGATGACTGCTTACCATGGTAGAAACATCTGGATCGGACTCTGCCACTCTCGGATGATGACACATGTTTCGACGAACCCTTTCCAACCACGTGTTTGTCTACAAAGTTCTTGAAGGTAGAATACTTTTGATTACTTGTGTCGCAAGAATGTATTGGTTTATATTTTGTGAAATTCCCTTGTCAGTCCAAAATGATGGGAGTGGGTGGATGGGGGGGGCCCCGGTCAATGCAAGAACGTCTGTTTCGTGTCGTATGGTTCGGAGGTTAATGGTGTCAAACCCATTTTACATCGAAACAAGACAACCTGCGGTGCCGAAATAAGTGAGCTCCAGAAATTCTTCGAGTTGACCATATACATTCTCTCCATCAAGCCGAGTGTTGAAACTGCCGCTGCATTGAGTGGTATGAAGTATATCACCGTCTAATGTACCACAAACATTCATCACAAAGCCGTTACCTATGCAAAGCGGGGTAGTTACATGCACTAATAGGTCCCACATGCCAAAGAGATAAGTCTATCACTACATCGCGCGGCCACTTTTTTTTCACAGAATCTACGAAAGAGATACGGAAACAGTATGTTAGATGTGCAAATAACTCCAAGTAATATATCTATGTATTTACCTTGTGATTAACCACGACGGGAAAACCCTCCAACTTATCAAGGCGATTCTCTTATTCTGATTACATCCAATATATCATCAGAACCACTAACAGTCTAGAATGGTAGAACAGGTTCGGATCAGATTCAGATGCATATTTGAAAATATGCGCTTTATACGCCTCTGGAATTTCTTCCCACTCGCAAGCAAGGGGAAGGTACCGGACTGTTCCCCCATTACACATTTAAGCATATAATAACTGTTTCATTCAAACTACATCTTAAGATCGATTGTCATCGTCAGAATCATCGCTAGATGGTCCATAAGAGCGCCGCTTTCATTTGGAAATGAGTACCCGTAGCAGCGTCTTTCGTCCAAACTCCTTTCCATAATTCTTGGAGTTCTTTAATCAAAGGCTGCAAGTAAACATCAAGTCCATAATTGGTTCGTTTCGCCCGGGTCGGTCCGGTTCCTCGTTTCGTATATAATTATTATATAAAATGATTTTTCATTACCAACCAATGTTAACGAATCGTGATGAATGTTAACGAATCGTGATGAATGTTAACGTATCGTGATGAATGTTAACGTATCGTGATGAATGTTAACGAATCGTGATGAATGTTAACGGACGAGACGATATGTTATGGTTATATGTTAGAGGTTCAACGGACGAGTCGATATGTTATGGTTATACGTTAGACGTTCAACGGACGAGACGATATGTTATGGTTATATGTTAGAGGTTCAACGGACGAGTCGATATGTTATGGTTATATGTTAGAGGTTCAACGGACGAGTCGATATGTTATGGTTATACGTTAGACGTTCAACGGACGAGTCGATATGTTATGGTTATACGTTAGACGTTCAACGGACGAGTCGATATGTTATGGTTATACGTTAGACGTTTAACGGACGAGTCGATATGTTATGGTTATCGTCAGAGTTCACTTCTACAACTGTCACATTATCATTACTACAACTACTATTACAACATTAGCGGTTCAACGTATCACCCGCCAAAAACTTCCCCAAAAACTCCCTCCAAAAACTCCCTCCAAATACTCCCGCCAAGCATTCTTCTTTACCATAAAAACAGATAGTATCTTATCCTCCCAAGCACACACACACACACACTCTTATCCTCACAACCACCACCACATTCACCACCACCTCGATCAACTGTCACCAGATGGAGCGATCTAATCAAACTTGGTTGTGCAAGTGTAAAAACGGAAATGTGGTGTTGCGAACATCATGCAGAGATCACAGCTATGGTCAACGATACTACGCATGTCCTAATTCAAAGGTGAACTATCAAAGCATAACTATTTATGTAATATAAAATAGTTAGCTTGTCAAAATGACTTTTCTTATGATTTCCTTACTACGTAACAGCCAGGAACTACAGAGAGAGGATGTGGCTACTTTATGTGGATGGATGCTTCTCCTGGACCGTCAACAACTCAAAGTTATTCTCCGGGAACTTCTTCACGTCCAAGTCATTCTCCAGGAACTTCTTCACGACCAAGTCATTCTCCACGATATGCACAGAATCTCGGAATGGCAGAGTGCTCAAATTGTAAGTTCTTGGCTGAAAGGATAAAGACACTAGAGGCAAGGATAAGTGTACTAGAGGGACAACTAGAGATGGCAAGGCATCCCGAGAACCACACACTAGAGTCAGCAGGAATACTTCACGAGATCTACCAAGGGATGAGAAACCTTAATATGGAGTAGTTTTTCATTAAGATAAATCATTTTAGCATTTGGAATGTAGGAAAACTTAATATGCTTTAATGTTTGAAATGGGAAAACTTAGTATGCTTTAATGTTTGAGTGTTTATCGATTTATAATGTAATTTGATATTATAATAATAAACGTTAATCGATTAGGAATCATTCCGTGTATTTTGATTATTTATTGTGGTTAAACTACATTTAGTTCAGTTAATTTTGAAGTAAATTTATCAAATTAGCAAACTAATAAATGATAAAATAAATAAATAAAAGAGTAATGTGCAAAAAAACATCCCTGTGTTATTTTTTTAGGACACTATACATCCCTGTGTTACATTATTATTTGAAAAAAAAAATTAATTTTTTTTACAAAATCTTAAAAAAAAAATTCGCACTTTAGAAAAATCTTAATTTTTACGAAAAATTTTACGAACCAATCTTAATTTTATGAACCAATCTTAATTTTTACGAAAAGTTTTACAAACCAATCTTAATTTTACGAAAAAAATTTAAAATTTTTTTTAAAATTTTTACGAACAAATCTTAATTTTACGAACCAATCTTAATTTTTACAAAAAATTTTGTACTTAGGGTTGACATTGTCGACCTTAAGAGTCGACCCAAAGTTATTTATTGTATTTATAAATTTGTTTAATATTTATATATAAAATCTAAATACATTTAAATGCCAAAAAAAATATAAAATTATACTTATTGGGTAGGGTCGACAATGTCGACCCTAAGTACTAAGAAAATGTCGTCCCTAAGTTTCCCCCCAAAATTTCTAAAGTTTCCCCAATCCCGCCATAATTTATATATATAATTTAGAAATATTTTAAATATATAAAGTTATTTTTAAATGGTAGGGTCGACAATGTCGACCCTAAGTGTCGACCCTAAGGTATTTTATATAATTAAGTTATTTTTTTAATGCTAGGGTCGACAATGTCGACCCTAAATGTCGTCCCTAAAGTATTTTATATATTTAAGTTATTTTTTTAATTCTAGGGTCGACAATGTCGACCCTAAATGTCGTCCCTAAGGCGCTTTTTTGACTTTGCATTTTTTGTTGAAAAAAGCGGGTCCCACGTGTGGTTTAGGGTCGACTATGTCGACCCTAATATTTGGCCGTCCCTAAACAACCCTTTTGTTGTAGTGTATTAGCATTTGGAATCGTAGGAAAACTTAATATGCTTTATTGCTTTGAGATGGGAAACTTAGTATGCTTTAAGGTTTGTGTGTTTATCGTTTTCTAATGTAATTTGATATTATAATAACTAAACGTTAATCGATAGGAAAATCTTTCCGTGTATTTTTGATTATTTATTGTGGTTTAATCTACATTAATAATTGATACCTCATCTATTAAAAATTTCTTAATTTTTAATTGTTTTAAATATTTATATATAATTTCACTCCTCTTAATAAAATGATTTTTTATAAAATATATAATAACTTTTTTATAAAATATATAACTTTTTATAAAAAATATAAATTGGTTCGTTTCGGCCGGGTCGGTCCGGTTCCTCGTTTCGTATATAATTATTGTATAAAATGATTTTTTATAAAATATATAATAACTTTTTTATAAAATATTTAACTTTTTATAAAAAATATAAATTGGTTCGTTTCGGCCGGGTCGGTCCGGTTCCTCGTTTCGTATATAATTATTATATAAAATGATTTTTTTATAAAATATATAATTGTTACAGCGCTATTGCCGGCATGTCCTGGAGATTGTGCGTCAATTGGGAAAGATTGCTTAACACTTTGTAAAGAATTAGGCTTTACAGCAGGTGGTTGTAATGCATCAGGAAGATGTTGTTGTCATGATTAATTAGCCAGCTAATAATTTCACATTGTAACCATTAAGTATGAAAGTATTGAATAAATCACTATAAGTTACCTGAGATTAGCAGGTTAATAAACAGTTAATGCTTGTGAACCATCTTTATGAGATTTGCACAGGTCACCTTTTTATCATTTCTGTTCAGATGAGTATAATCACAAAAACGATCATTTGAATCCGGATCTTGCATGGATTTGGTGGTGTATAAATGTAGTCAGTTGTTTTATTTAGCAACAAATATACATATGTATAAGGTATACATTGAGAAAAAAAGGTTACATCAAATCTCCAAATGCCTAAATAATCACAGTTTAAAGACTAACATATGGAGAGAAGATGGCCTATTACATAACATCAGATTTATTGAGCCAATGTTGCACCGGTTTTCTTCAACCGATTGCGTGCCGCATCGTCGGTATTTACAGCTGAAGAACGAGCAGCTGCTGTTTGAGTATTCTCTTGCGGAGCTGCAGTTGCCTGTTATTTCATAACAATATCACTATTAATATATATTTGATCACATGTAAATAAAATAAGCATTCGCCCAAACAGTCCCTTGTTATATTGTGATGCTAAAGCTCGTAAATGGTCATTGAGGAATTGTTTGGGGCTAATTACTGAATTTATCTGTTTGGGGAAATTACCCATGACTTTCCCACAGACATACGCATAATCATTTTCTTTTACTTTTTTGATATAGTTACACGTTCACGCATATACACGTCCGTATACCTACATACAAAACGTCTATAGATACAATTAATATCATAAACGCACATGTGGAACATACACGTGTAGATATTAACACGTATACATAGTTTGTTCCACGGTAACATAAAGGCACTAGTTTTGTGGGGAATCCGTGGGTATTTACCCACATATTTTTCACGGTTAACACATAAGTAGCATTTGTGGGATATTTATGTGTAATACACGGTTGGTTACCTATGGATTTCCCACGGACGATTAAAATAGTTATTTTGTCAAATAATACCGTTCGAAATCCGTGGTTAATGTAGATAAAATTTGCCACAAAATTTTGGCCGTGGCTAATATCTATGAAATTTGCCACTATTTTCCCACGGATGACTAATCAACAAGAATAGTGTGAATATTGTCGCAAATCTGTGGGAAATTAGCCACGGATTTCACACGAAAACTTGGTCAACAATTTAGTGTGTAAATAGTGGAAAATCCGTGGGAAATTTACCACATATTTCCCACCGAAATTTAGTCAACAATTTGGTGTGTAACTTGTGGGTATTCCGTGTGAAATTTCACACTGTATTTTTTCCGTGAGAAAAATCTGTGGGTAAAAGCAGTTTGTGTAGTAGTGATCTAAGAAGTTTTGTGGGTGAATAACTACTTTCATTCGGTGGTACAAAACTACAGTAAATTTGGCGATTTAGACACAAGGTATGCTTTGATTTGAAGTCCCTCGTAAGGACAAGTTGTGTGAGGAAATAAAAACTAGCTAGCTCTCTTGGATTTTAACTACATTGGATTTTAACTAGAAGTAGAAAAAATCAAACCATATGGACGGATTGGATTCAAAATCCTATTTTTTCCTGTGATACGATC